>OY987263.1:11932000-12092642 GCA_963920665.1 Straminergon stramineum
AAGTCCATCACCTAAAATAAAGGTTTAGACTAATAGTAAAAAATTGAAGTTATTCACCTACAAATTAGTATGAGCTATGAAGAAGATCAAAGAAATATATATAGATGAGGGCTAAGTTAAAAGAAATGTAGACTTTTTCCAATGAAAACTTCAAGAACTCTAGATTTTGGAGAAAAAATGAAGAATTAGTACTTGGAACCATCTATAGATTATCTTTGGTACATCAAATATTCCTTAATTTTTCGGGTTGATAACTTTGTCAAGTACTAACTTTCTTTCTACAAATACTTCATTAGGAGAATAAATCATGGATTTGGTTCTTCTTGCTTTTCTTCACTAGGAGATTTGTTATTTTTTGGAGGTCAATCTTTTAATGATGAGAGTGCAACATATTTGTAGCATGTATTATCTTGAAAGTCAATTTCCATCCCTCGATTAGAAGCTCTTACAAAGGTGGTGATGGGCAATGTTGAATTCATAGAATAAAACTTGTATCATTACTCCTTGAAGGCTTGTACCATTGTTACATTCTGAAACATCAATCATGAGCTCAATTCCTTTTTTAAAATCATATTCAAATTTTATTTGTATATTTTCATCACACGAGAGTAAATATTGATGAAGGTAAAAAAATTCTATCAATTTTCTCAAAACTTGTCATTTTTATGTTATTTTATAGCAAAAATGAAAATGAAATGGTTAAGTATAACAAATGAATCCAAGTAATTTGATTTCTTTACAAGGTATTAGATGCAATTGATATTGAAAGAAACAAGAATGGTGTGATTGGGAGACTCTATTCTAGATTAACAACAATATTGGTTTATTGATAGTTGATAGTGGAAAATTAAACAAAGAAAACATTGAATGAATGACATGCAATAAAAGTAATAACAATCAAATTTAAATATTTAAAAAATATTGACCTCTCCATTTGACCAATAGAACATGGAAGGGGTTGACTATTCAACCCTCCCTATGACCAAATCCTAATTGTATTTTGTATGTTAAATGTGGTTGTAGATAGGATTTGGAACTTGGATTCAGAAACCATAGACAATGCAAGGGTCAATGTTATAGTTTCTATCTACAGGACAAAATAAAAGGGTTGGTAGATTTTGAAGTTGAGAAGATGAAACCAGTGACCATTGAAAAAACCCTAGTCCATTCCTATAGAAGGAAGAAATGAACAAAAGGAGTTCCAAAAAAATTCTCTAACATTATTTGATTTGAATTCATTAAAGGGAATTTGAGGCCTTTAGAAGACTACAAGTTCCCAGGAAATGGGGAACTCTAAGAACATCGCCTCATTAGTTGTATGACATAGCTGAGACCTTGCCACATCAAATAATAATATTATTTAATACTACTTAAAATATTGAAAAAATCTTTTTTATTTTTAAAAATATTTAATATATCAGTGACAACACTACCTTGGTTTGCATCAAAGAGAACGACCCTGAAATAGTCTTCCAAAGGCTTCAAATCCCCTCTAGTGAAAGAGTGCCCCACTTTTTTTTGACCAAGTGGAGAATGCTCTCATTGTAGACCACTTTTGATTGCAGGATATTATAGTGGTCATTCAAACTCTACATTTTTATCCCTCATAAAAACATTGGAATTTCTTTCTTTTTCACCCATGATTAAATTTCAAAAATTTCAATTTCAAATTAGACTTTATAGGCCCCAAATGAACTCAATTGGTAGAGGGTGAAGAGTACAATATGAGAAGTGAAGAACGCATGACACTAAGCACAATAGCCAAGGAAATTTGACCCCCCTTGTTGTCCCTATCAAGGTCAAATGTAAAAATTGCCCCTAATTTTGTGCTGCATAAATTTTGTATTTCTTCACCAAAATAGAGGTCATTTTTTTACATTTACCCTAGGCGGGGCGGGGGGAAGATAGACTTGGAATGCCCACTTGAAGTTAACGTAACGTCCAGTCTTTTGATCCCTTTGGATCTCCGTCCGTCGTCTTCGTCCACCAGAATCCTGGAGCAGCCAATCCGGTGACGACAGACCCCCATGCACTGCAGGTTGCATGATCTTCCCCAGTTCCCCGATGCACTCATAGGCCGGTGGAGGAGAGGACAGGGTCAGTTCGGGCATGCACCACCCGGCCTTTTCACCTCGGGTTAAGTTACTTTACCTTACCTTAAGGTAGAACAGTGGAAGGACCTACCTTAGGGGGGGGGGGTCGCCCTGTTGCCATAGGACACGTGTTCAGGAGCTACGAGAAGACGATTGGAGAAATGGGAGCCAGGTGGCAGGTGGCAGGGGTTCGGCTCCCACCAGCCAGTGCCAAGTGACTTCGTGCATCTCCTTTCTGCTTTACAGACACTTGGCAAGATTGGGGTCAGTTGGGGAGGACTATTGTTAACCCTTAAGGTAGGAGGTCCATAAAGCGCCCATCTAAGAGCTGAAACTGAATTTGGGGGAGGTAAAACTTATTGAAGTAATTTTCAGTAAATTTCCCTTGAAAGACAAGTGGAATTGACATCTAATCAAAGTCAATTCATAATTTTTGGAGCTTTGTGGAATTAGTTATGAAATTTTGAAGTCAAAATGGCATAGGGCTCTAAAATCGTCCACCTCCTCAAATGTACATTGTTGGTACATCCCTATAAAGATGAAAAACACCATATACAAACAGTGTACATTTGAGGAGGTGGGCAGTTTCAAACCCTATGTGGATTCCAAGCCTTCTACTTTAAAGGACGGATTGGTGACCTTGGAAATCTTCTCTTTTGGAACCGTGTGACATCATCCACTTTATAAAATCCAAAAATATTCATTGGAGGTCAAAGTACTGTGCAAGATCCACAAAATTCTAAGGATGAACAATTGCACTTTTGTCCTACATAGGAAGATTCTTTGTCATCCATCGGACAAAAAACGTCCATGTTGACGTTTAAGGGTTAAGCTTACTTTGGAATGTTACGATGAACTAACCTAAGGTAGATAAGCCTATTACCACCTTGATTTGGAATCTAAGTATGTTGGGGCCAATTCCAAGAGGGTTAACTTTTGAGCCCCCCAAGTGAATTCCAAAAGCAAGTTAAATATAGCCACTCAACTTCATCCTATGGATTAAAAAATAAGATTCTATGGATTAAAAAAATAAGATTCCATGGATTAAAAAATAAGATCCTAAAGACATGACCGTTGAGATTGCAAGAGAGGTAGAGAGGAGATCTTTGGAGGAAACATAAGGAAGCTTTCACTATACATCCTAGGATATCATAATGGTCAAACCTCTCATAGTAAGAGGCTAGATTTGGGGTTTTGGGGCGCTCAGGAGTTAAGCTTACATATTTTCCACAGGTGTGCACTTGTTTCACGAATCAAACTCAAGTGGAATTATAATTTTCCAATTAAAATTGTTATTTTTGTGAATTTTTGAAGTGGGAAGCCTTGAAATTACAAATGCACCAATAGAGTGGAGTCATATACGTCCTATTCACAATCCATAACCGCCAATTTATGTATCTATTAACACTTACGTATTCACCAATTACGTATTGACACATTATCCTTAGTGGCAATAGTTAATTGATTTTGTCATAATCTAGAATAAATTTGGTTAATTTCCTGGATGGATTTAGATGTTTGAAGGGATGGAATTGGAGCCAAATGTAGGATGCCAAAATTGGGTTGGTCTACCTTATTTCTACCACAATTGCAATTTTGCACTCGTAGAGATGCCATAACATTAGGGGTAGTCACACCTTCGTCAAGCAAACTTCTATGAAGAATGAGAAGTTGGTGAGAGAAAACAAAAGCCAATGAGGAGCAGTTTGGGGTGAAGAAGGTGTGACCACCCTTTTGTGTCATGTGGAGGATGAAAATAAAGCATGGACTCACTTGTGATAATTATTCTTCAGTAATTCTCCAATTAGAACAATGGGATGAGTGACAAGGGGGAAATCCAAAGCAGCAACTTCCCGAAATTAGTAACAAAGGGGTGCAACTTTAGAGTGTAAGGAGTGCAATATAATATACTTCTATGAAGAAATCTACGGCATGTCCATTACTCACCTCTAGAAGAGAATAATGGATGTGGAGAAGATTTTGCAAAGGAAAAATATTCTACCACAAAGAGTCAGCAAGAAGCCAATAGGGAGCTACAACATCCCCATTGTTTGAAGAATAGGCATGTAGTGAAGAAGGCTTGACTATCCCTATTGTTAACAAGCAGAAACCATTGTACCTTGGAGATTGGGATAATTTCTACTGAGATCCGTAGGAATGAATTGAGTTTAACTTAATCTATAGAGAGTCATTAGTTGATCAAAGAGTGATATAAATTGCATAAAGGTAGAGGTTAGAGAAAATTAACTTAATAGATTGGGAAATTACAACATTGGGGGGCTCATGTTGGGGGGGGGAGGGGGCTAATGGATTCTCCCATCATTAGATCATTCCTAAAGTCTTAAAGACATTTTTTTTCATCAAAAGACACTCAAAATGACATTTCTATTGCAAAGACAAAAAAAAAGTTTATTTTTTTTTCATATCTAATTGTAGCATCTTGTTCTAGACTAGAATACGAATATGTCAAAGAAATTTCAAAAACTTTGACAATGTAAATTGCAAGATATTTGCATTTGAAGTGAAGGAAACATATTTTTTTGCACCTTGTTCAACCATAATTTTGGACTTTGAATCTTCTCAACATAAAATTTATGCACTACTAATTTTGAAATTCGAATTTTTGATTTTGAATAATTGAGTTGAGAATCTAGGAAATAAAAAATTTTAAGTTTACTTATAGATTAATTTTGGTATTTTATTTTAATCATGTTCCTAAAATAGAATATTATTTTTCATTAATTTAAATTTGAAATTTTATTATGATATTTATTTTTAAAAGAATAAAAAGAATATAGTATATAAAATAGAATAGACAATAGTATATGTTTAGTATGGAATAGGCCACTAAGATGAACATATGAATGACTTTAATTCACATTTTCATATTTTCTTTGTATATTCAAGAATATTGATTTGAGAGGTAGCTAGAATTGAGACACTATAAAAAATGACAATATAATGGATAGATGGGAATGGAAAAAAAGTACAAAGAATACTTAATGAAGAAGATGCTAATATTTGTCACGTGGTCATTGATTTAATTGATGACCTTTATGATCAAGTATATGAACTTGGTGAACCATTGCCTCTTCAACATGGTTTTTTTAATTCTTGGCTAAAGAACAAGTAGTGCAAGAAGAGTACAAGAATAGTGATGTCATTTTTCTAATTGAGGATCATGAATGGTTTGAACAAATATACTTTGCTTGGAATAGATCCCATTTGTATGTAAAATTGACGTGATTCTCAATCAAAATATACACTATATACTTGGAAATGACCTCACTGAACATTTATAGGCATTTAGAGGAAGGTCTTGTGACTTAAGGTACATGCTCATCACATTAGTTTCTAATTTTTTTGCCTATTAAATGATGATAAAAATGTTTGAGGCATATATCATAATTCTACATGGGCAAAGATGCACTTCAATTATCTTACTAAATTGTTGGATAACAATATATAATTTGGAGTGTGGAAAATATAATGAAACTATAATACGGAGTAATAAATTTTAGATGAATACAGTTATATTCCATGATACTTGTAAACAATAGTGAGCATGATGATTACTTGATGAAGATTTTATTCTTGTTTATAAATGAAATCGGTTACTAAAGCCATCATCAACTTTACTTATCTTGTTTATTATATTTCTTATAATAGGTATTTCAAGTGCATTTCACTTAACTTATCCTACTTTTAAGATATTGATATCTACATTACATCAATATCCACATTCATAGACTACAATTAATAACCAAATGTATTAGTTAGGTAGATGTACACACCTTCAAATTCTTTACCTAACCAAAATACAAATATTGAAAAATGATTTTGAATGAGTAGACCACGTAACCTTGCAACACTAGTGAGGATTTAAAATGTCCTTTTGATAGATGGGAACAATTAGCTATTGTAGCATTTGAAAGCAAATTTTCATTTATGTTTTTTTTAAACTTTCTTGAATGTATGTGTAAACGATAGTAGTGGGAATTTTCCTCATTGAAGTATTATTGAATTTTTTACATAAAAAGGTGCTTAAAAAACCTAATCATCTAGGATGATTTCTAAGTGTATGTTGGCAATTCCTATCTCTTTGTCTTTTATTTGAATTTTAGTCATGAAAAGGTTCTTCTTTTGAATTTGAATCCAAATAATGAAATGAAGCTTACTAAATCTAGCTTCCATTCCAATTCAAAATTTTGAAAATTTCCTAAAATTGAATATTTCATTGCACTTTGAAGTTTGTACCTATAACCATAGTAAATTGAATTATTAATTATAGAATGACATGGAAATTTGTTTTACACCATGATGTTGTACACTATCATAAAATTGGGGTTAAATTCGTTAGGCCCTTACAAAATTAGTTCTTTTTCAGTTGAGTTTCCATTCTTAACTTGATTTAGAATTTTGGAAGTTCATTTTACAAGATTCAAGATATTTTGTGACCTTTAATAGTATTCACAACTTTACTTGTACTTGAGACTTTATTGGTATTCATGACTTTGGTTCTGGTTTTTTTAACGATTAAGATTATTTTCATTCATATTTTCTATACTATTCAATTATACCATGTTATAATCCATGGAAATTTCATTAGATGCCATACTTAATTATATTTTATATTATTTTTTGACAAATCTGACTCTAGCCTAAGATATCATGTATTACTACTATAAAATTTTTAGAATGTTTTAGAGTATTTTGTATTTGATATGAATTTTCTTCATTTTGGGGGAAAACATCATAGTAATTTCCAATTTTCACAAAAGCAATTGAAAATTTTATGACATTTAGGGGACATGTGAATTCGCCTATGAAAAAGATAAATCGTTTTTTATGTTATGATTTAGTTGCAAAATATGAGCATTTAGAGCGAAGAAGTTTAAAGTTCAAAAACATGGTCATAAACCCATTTTTCTAGGATTTGATAGAAACATGAATTCCAAGCTATGATTGATGCATTTCCACCTTGGTGGTGGTTTGGTGGCTTCATAAGAGACAAAATTGGGGATGTACACTTCTTTGTAGCCTTGAAAATGCAACGATGCTAGTATGTGAGCCCAAGAATGCTAGCTTGTGAGCACTGAACCTACATTATACACTGGAAGAAAACTATGTTGCAGTCAACAAACGCTAGCTAACATTTTTTATCAACTGCATTCACTACAATACAATTTTCAGAAAACTGCGTTGCGGTGAACACAATTGACAAAGAATATCAGCTAGCATTTGTTGACTGCAACCTAGTTTTCTACCAGTGATAGGTACCTATAATATAGATACCATACACTATAGAAGGTGTATGTATCATAAATACCTATAATGTGGGTATTTGTAACATATATATATTCTAAAATCATAGATGGTTTCTATGGTATATACACCTATAACATAGGTGTATAGTATTATAGACTCACACTTCTATGCTCATACAATAGCAACCCTCTTGAAAATGGATGCACTACTCCATTTTCATCCAATTTTCAGCCTAGTATTTCAAGCCCAGTAGTAATGCTCTTAGTAGAGAGGGAGGCATGACTGCATGAACAAGTCTTTTTAAACTTGGAAACTATTCCTTTTCATTTGTCTCAATAAATAAATAAATAAATAAATAAAAACTTGAAAATTGAACACCAATTTAAGGTGAGTACACCAAAAATTGCATATACTATACATCTCCAAAATCAACATGTACGTATGATGAAGAAACAATTTTAGAACATCTAACACCAAAAACTTTGACTCTTCATAACTTTTGAATATGGTATCCAAATATCCCGTTCTTGGGTGCATTGAAGCCTCCTTCTAAAAACTACATGCATTAGCAAAAAGTGGCAGTTTGGGGGGCATGAGAGATTAAGGGATCCGAAATTGAACTAATGTAGGCCAAAATAGGCCAATAGGGACAAAAATGGGAAATCCTTTGACCACCTAATAAAAGCTCCTAATCATTATCTGATGTACAGTAGGGATTTGCCATATGCAGTCTAAATTTATAATGGAACCTTTGCAATGCAATTCCGTGTCATTTGTTTCAAAATTCTAAATAATTAATTAATTAAAAATGGGAATGAGGACTTGGGGACAAATGTACAATATTCAAATTAAGTTAATGAAGAAGTTTCGGAGATTGGGACGGGTTGAACTTGGAGGCAAAGCGAGCCGGGCCTGTCATTCCCCCTCGATGGCTCTCCTGTCATAAGTCTGGGTTACCCACAATGTTAATTTATAGTAGAACCACACATTACCAACCACTTAAGCATTTTGTGCATTATCTGGAGTAGTAGAAGGCAATGTAAGGTTTCTACTTTGTAGAAAAATAGAAAGCACGGGGATTGCAATTTTGGGGGTAATTTTTTATCTTGAATTGAAATTACTATGAATTTAGTAGTCAAAAGTTGATATGGATCCATCCCCAATATATAGAGTCTTCCTTAATTGTTCACTCAAAGATTACTTTGGCTCTCAAAACCAAGCACATGTGTTATGATATTGATGGTTAGAAGATGGTTGGAAATCAAGATTTGATGGTTAGAAATCAATCATTTCTCTATTGAAATTCCTAATACTATAGATTGGCCATGGAGCCTTGGTTGGTAATGGGTGGTTCCACCATAGTCCTTGTCTATGCTTTTCTACCTCACCTTTGGATTCTTCACAAGCTCCTTGTGGTAGGCCAAAAGAAATCAAGTCTTGTACGTAGGTAAGCTTACCCATAATCAACACTAATACTTCGTGCAAAAATTGCATACTTCTTCTTATTCATTTTTTGTTTTGTTTTCATTGAATATTATTGGCAAATGAAAGAGGATTTCAATGCACTTTGGCATGCATTATTTGGGCATTGTATGTATTAGTTATGAAATTTTAAAGAATTATTGGTTTGCGGATCCAAAATTGATGCTAGGCTCTCTATACTCTCATAACCTAATTTTGCACATCTAGTGCCATGAATATTTAGAATTTAGTATTATTTCTCCATTCAATGGAAATTATCCATTTGTTTCGAAAAAAGTTTAATTAAAATTTTTTAAATGAGGATTTACTTTATGTGAGATCCACAATGCTCCTACTATCTCTTGTGATTGGTATGTACACAGCCCCCTGCCTAAAAAACCCCTTGCCGTAAAATGAAAAGAGAAAAAAACCCAACCTCCTTGCTTTTGATGGGGACTTCAAAAATAAAATGATCAATGCCGTTGATGTAGTCGATCACAGTCATACGGATATATCCCATATTTATTGCATTGCACACATGTTCTAAGCAAATATAAGTACGAGGTACAACTTCTAACTTCCAAGTTTAATCTAGAACGGGTTCATGACAATTGAGTTCAAAATCATGGATGTAAGAGTTTCATGACTAGCAGAAAAATAACATGTGTATCCCTTTCAATTTTCTTTTAAAATATTAAACCACCAATGGTTGAAGTACACGTTTACCTCACCATTTTTTCCTCTCTATTTTTCAAAGAAATGAGCATTCTTTGTTGCTATCCACTATCCACTCAAAAGACACTATGTTATATGCTCAAAAGACACTATGCTCCTATAATACAACCTAACTAAAATATTTCTAACTTTGGGTGGATATGGAATTAAAATTTTTTTAACAATAGTACCATTGGAAGTGCATTAAAAATCACTTAATGTAGATACTACAAAAATAATATTTGGAAATTGGAAAATAACAATTGCCCTCAGTAGAAGCAAGCTAGATTTGCACAAAATATAGAGGCCACACAAAATTGTACCCATGAAAGGAAAACCATGTAAATGGCTCACCACAAGGTGCTTCATTGTGTCATGTATACACTCTATTTTATTTTTGTACTTGAATAGCAGGTTTGGCATTCTAGTGCTGAATATTTAATTTAACTCCAAAACTTTAAAATATCAATTTTTTAAAAGTTTGGCAATAAATTTAGAAAAAACTAAAAATATTCAATAGTCACCTCACATAGCTTTAAAAATCACTTATTGCAAGTTTATCAAGATGAAAAGAAAAACCGTTTATACAAGTACAGTGGTAGGAGATAAAACAACCTATATGGGATATATAAATTGAGATTAGTCAACACCGGTGATCCCAAAATGGGTTAAGGAAATTAGCCAAATGTTCATTTTTGGAAGATTTTTTGGAATTTAACACTAAGGGCATAAAGAAATAAAGTAGCAATTGAGCGAAATTTAGCTATTTTGGAGATCCCTAGTCGGCACTCAATTGCTCATAGTTAAGTCAAAAGCATAAATTGTGTCCAAAGTAGAATTTCACACCTCATTTAGGCATAATAGAAGAATCTTTTTCAAGAAACTTTGAACTTAGTTCATGTGGAAAATCACCATAAATTTCATCTCCAGAAAAACATCTAAGATTTTGAGCCTCCAATCAAAGTTATGGACAAAATTTAAAGAAGAGTTGGAAGGGAGATTTTCTTTGATATATTCAAACATCCTCTCTGAATTTTGTCCATAAACTTCTTTTTGGAGGCTCAAAATCTCAAAATCTTTATTTTTTCGAAGATGAAAGTTAGCTTGATTTCCTAACTTTTTTTCACTTACAATTTTTAAAATGAGGTTTTCAAGTCTACTATTGTATGCCCAAATGAGGATTGTAGGTCTATTGTGCCAAAATGAGGGTTGTAGTTCTACATTGAATACAATTTTTGTGTTTTGACAATGAACAATCAAGCTCTCATCTACAAATTGTCCCATAACTTTTGAGGGTTCATGACAAAAAATGAATTTCATCATAAAAACAACCTCTACACCTTTCAGTCTCGCAAAATGTCAATGAAGTAATTCCTTCAATTCACCATCAAACTTTCTTTGATGGTAGTTGGTCAAATTATAGATCGATATTTGATTGAATGGATTGTAATTGAATTCTTTGGATCTTGAGCAAACCATCTTAACATTTATTTGTAGATTCAATTGCTGGTCTATTCTCAAAATTAGTAGAAAAATTAGACAATTCTTCTTATAATTCATTTAAGCCATTATTTGTGCACTTATTGTTGGTGGAGGGAGGATGGGGTCTAATGATTCTTTTAGGCTACATGAGCATCATACTTCCAACATTTAGAACAAATTCATACTTTTGGAAAAAAGTACAATTTCAATTTCCCTTCTCTTATGTTTGTCTATAGGTGAAAAATCAAACCTTCAGCCATCCCACCAATAACTTTGATTAAAGTTGGCAAAGTGGAGCATAGAAACTGAAGAATTTTAAGATTTTACTCAATATGGGCACATGCTCCATCTTTATATGGTTAGAGGGAGCCAAATGTCTTGTTGAATAACATTACATATAAGTATTATTGATATTGATATTGAAAAAAATACAATTGAAGAAAGCAATTGATTAATTATTGGAATTGAATAGAAGTCTCCATAGAATCATGGCTAAAGAAACCTCTCCTAAAATTGTCCTAAGAAGCACAAGTATTAAATTTTGTGGTTTTGACTATTAAATTGTCTTTAATCTTCTTGGCAATTGAATGGAAATTTTAGATTCTCTTACCTTGTGTTTCTTGGGACACAAAATCTTCACATTATAAATAGGATATGAATTCCACAACAATAGAATGAATCTTCAAAATGCTTAGAGATAGCGTGTGAAATAGATCTCAAAACCTTTTGATGAAAGGATACACATTTTGAAAGGTGATGTGAAAATTATAAAGAGTCTTGTTTTGAGGATGATTGAGGCATTTTCTTGAAAAACGAAATATACTAAATGTTTTGAAACTCAATTTCCTCAAGTTTGCAAAACAAAATTGTTTATGGGGTGTAGATTATTTGTTCCAACAATCTCACACTACTAGAAAGTTGTGACCAAAATAACAGAAATCAACAAATTTTAGTTGTTTTGGATACTAGTGGTCACAATTTGATCAATTTAAAAGAATTTCATAGAAACTTCCAAAGATTTATGTTGTTTTCGGCACTTCAAAATTTGTTGGAACCAAATCAAGACAAATTCAATAAATTGTATAAGTAATAATCAGTTATCTACTCGTGCACATGTGAATTCAAACATGGTGTATTGGTTGAAAAATATAGGCTGTGAAAGCAACCTCTTGGGTTCAAACCCTGGCTCTAATACATGTGTTGATGTGGTAGTTGTTGGTGACATGTCAGTACTCTCGTAATTGCTAATGTGGCAATAGTCTAGTAATCGCTAGTGTGGTAATTCTTTTTGTTGACTTAGTAGTTGCAGTCATTGTTGACGTGGCAAGTGATGCTCATGTAGTAGTCACTAAATATTCCTACATGGTGTGACCAAAATAATAGAAAAAGTGTCCAAAATGAATGAAATAAACAACAAATTTCAGTTTTTGTTTTGTTTTGGTCACTATGTTTCTAGCAGTGTCACTACTAAGATGACATTAAAACTATTAATGAATTAATTTTCCTTTGCTCTTCTATCTACTTCTACTTTAATCCCTAAATGCCCAAGGCCTATTTGGAGCTCCTTGAAATATGCTCTAAATTTAACAAAAAGTCAACATTTTCATGAGTTGTACCAATTTTTTTGAATTGTAACCGTACAAATTCAAACTAGACATGTTAGAGATCATATAGGAAAAGAAAACATAACATTATCACTTACGGATTGAAAGATTATAATGTTTGATCATGAGGATGTAAAAATTGTGAAAATTTTTCAATTCACTTTTTGCATGTCAACTCTAAAAAGTTGGTCACTAAAAAAATATGAGGTTATAGGGCCTAGCATGCACAACCCCAATCAATTTATGGTTATTCAAAATCTATTCTACAATTTTTTTAAATGAATTTCTAATGTGATTTTGCCTCCAAGATTTAGTGTATTTGAGGCTCATTTTCAAGAGCCCTCAAAACTACGGGAAGTCAAGATTGCAATGGACATCCTTGCACTAAATCTTTAATAGAAAAATCATAATCCTTTATTTTTTAGATAAACTTTTTGACCTTAAAATTAGACTTCAAAAAGAATTCTCCAAAAATATAAACTAATAATAATAGCAATTTGGTTGGATTTTACTTAACTTCAAAGTTTTCAAAACACCAGAATTTGGTGCCTTAGGCATTTAGGGGTTAAAAGAATGATACTTTTTTTTCTTAAAGTTGAGGGTTTTTTTCTAAATTTTCAATTCAATTTCTTGTTACAAAGATGGAATCCTCAAAACTTTTGCATTGTAAAAAAGCAAAGTGAAAGAAATTCAAAGTTTGAAAATGTAGTAAAGCAAGGTGCAAAAAAATATTTTCTTTCACTTCGATCACTAACATCTTACTATATGTACAACCAAAGTATGTGAAATAAGATCCTATGGTTGAATATACAAACATTAGTTTATTTCAATGTAGTTCTTTTTACTTTCAATGTCACTTTTAAATTGGTTTCAATGCAATAAAGCCATGAACCTTTAGGGGTTAAAATCTACATCTAAAATAGGCGTATGTACACACCTTGCACCATCTTGATTTTTTGCAAATGAAGCATGGAAGGGCTCTTGGAGCATCTTCACTAGGTAATGGGAAAATGAACATGGATATAGGGAATTGTTGAGTTGACCTTGCTAATTTTGCCTTGCCCATTAACCAAACCCCTAGCAGAAGACAATATGGAAGTCCTTGAATAGGAACAAAACAAATGATTGAAGGTAAACAACTTAAACCCCAAAGTCCCGTTGTTGCTTTGGAGGGACAAAAATGGATTTTGGGTAGAATCCTATGAGCTCCATTTTTGGTGACTTTTTTTTTAAAACTTTCTCATAAGATAGAAAAATTTCTTAGCTTTGGGGGAATATAATTATTATTTCAATGAGTCCTAAGGAGCAAAAGTCTTACTACAATAAGTCCAAAACTAAACTAAACAAGCAAAAACAAAATCCACAAAAAATCCTCATATATTGTATTATTGTCTACATGGAAAGCTTTTATTCATTCCATTTGAATTTGTGATGTGAAAGTTATCACAGAGTATCTTGTTTTGCAAGCAATCAAAGCATCCTTCTAAAAAATAACGTACAAGATTTGTTTTTGAGCTCAATTTTCACATTTTTTTCGAAACAGAAAGTTCATCGAGGTTAACTTTGATTTTTAGAACAATCTCACAATTGGAATTAGTATGTTTTAATTCCATTTTAGAGCTATTAAGGATTTACTTTTTTCCTCTATCATGTACTCAATAATTTTCTTAAGAATATAAATTATATAGTGCAAAAGTTTTTAGTTTAGAAGATTCAAAGTCTCATAAACTAGTTTGCCATGGATTCAAAAAAAATATGATCTATTCACTTTGAATGTATTTGTCTTGTAATCTATGCAATAGTAGTTTCCATATTTTTTTTCCACGTATTCTTGTACTAGTTTCCTTTAAGATCCTATACTTAGATATGCAAAAATGCCATTTTTATTTTATTTTTCTCTTTGCACTAGAAATGGCAATTTTTAGTGTTTTTGATGAAAAAAAAAGGCCTTAGGACTTTAGGGGTTAATGAATTGGGTTAAGTGAGAGACATGTCTCTCTACTTGCCCATTGATGATGTTGAATTTTTAAGTTAACCATTGACTACCCATTAATCCCATTTGGTACGAAACTCCCCAAAACCTAATTGCAGAAAATTTTATGTTGGGCCATAATTTGGGGCCAGGGAAGAATGCCCCCCTCATAGCCCCAACCAAAGATAAATGTAAAAAAAATGACCCTTATTTTGTGCCACAATTTTTTGCAATTCTCTACCACACCTATCTAATTTGGGACCTTTGAATTGTAAATATAAATTTAAAATTTGCAAATTTTATCGTGCGTTGCAAATAAAAAATTCAGTATTTAACCCTAGAACGTCTAGACTCATCTCTAAAATTGACAATTTGAAAAAAATCATTATAAAGTGCCATTTGGAAGCATATATTGGAATTGGCATGAAAACAAAAGTTGTAGACTATGAGTTGTAGATTTCATTTGTAGAGTTAGATTCACCAATGCTGTCATTAATATTTGTTTATAAATTTTGAAAGGAAAATTTCAGAATTACTTCTAAATTCGATTACAAGCAAAATATGATCATTTTTTGAGTAAAATTTGTTGTAAGGGATTTGAAATGAGGTTCTCTTCACATGGTGATTTTTTGAAACTTTTATGTTCTTAGGGCCACTTCACACTACGGCACAAGGGCGAGAGCCCATTGATTTCAGCCAATGAGATTGCAAAAACCCAAGAGTTCGGCCTCTCGAGCCTTTACAGAAGGAGGCCAGATGCCTATATGGCGACGGACACTCGATTAGAGTTTGGGTCAGCTAGAAATGGAGACCCAAACTCTAATCGAGAGTCCGTCAAGTTTTTTTCAGAATCTGACAAAATCTTAGCCATTAGATCGGCCTGTTTATTTGTGTCCCCATTGGGGTTTGAACCCTAATCTCCATCATTACAATGGGGAGTCTTTGCATTCTATGAACCTACTTCCCTTCAATGTTTAATGCCACCTTTTTATTCCATTTATATCCTTCATATTCCTTGTTTAATGATGAGAGCATGTGCTGTAATAATTTTTCCAAGGCCATTTTTGACTCCTTTCTCAGGGTTTTTAACCTTTTGCTTGAAAAAATTGTCACATGGGTGATAATTTATTGAAAATTTCAGAAATTGGATGGATTAGAAGTCGAAAAAATGGAATAGGTTTGGACTTTGGGCTTGGACTTTGGATTTTGGAGGCTTCACACTATGGCCGGCCAAAGGTTCCAATTCCTAGTTTTTTTGGCCTATTTATTGCTCATTTCCTTGGACTCTCACCAAAGTTTGGCCACTCAATCCCACAACCTCTCGACTTGGATGGCCATAGTGTGAAGAGGCCCTTAAAATCTATGACTTCATTTTGGCAATCCCCGTTTTGAATTAGAATGCAATTTTGACTTGGTTTACCATTTCAAAATAAGTGTCTACTTTTTGCAAAAAAAAAGTTAATCTTTTTTCGCCAAAAATTTCCCATTTCTATTTAGAATGTGAATGAATTTGCCATATTTGAACAGAAAAGTGCATGAATATGATTGAAAAGTAAAGTATTTTTTGGTCCAAAAGATGGATGAATGTAAAAATAGTATACTTCACCAAATTTTGAGTGATCGCCATCTTGGCACTTTCTCAAAAAGTAAAAACAAGGGCTGGTCTGGAGTATCCAATGTGTGCAATAGAATATGTCTGAAATACGTTACATAATAGAATCCCATGGAAAAGTCACACTCTTCCCATTTGACTAACTTATGATTGATGCCGGTAAGCGAACTTATTATTCCAGTTCTCCATTAATAACTTCATGTCATGTCAGGATGGGCGATTCCTCAGGAAGCAGTTGTAAATTGAATTACCTTAAATGAAGGTCTTTGTGTGTCATCGAGGGCAAGACTTGGTCTGCAGTTGGCAGAATGCTGCTCACTTGACTTCACTTCCACTGAATAGTGAAATTAGGTTGCCGGACACTAATTACTTGACATTTGACACCACAGTCCTGGGGAGTTCTGTAGGAAAATCGGAGAATTTTCTAACTTCTAGAAGGTGGCTCGGATTTCGTTTTTTATTTTTGACACAAATGGAACGGAATTTCATTGCAAAGAAGGAATGATACAAGCCAACCAGCCACGTGGCTTGGATTTTTCAAATTTTACCCGGAAGTGGGCCTAGAGGGTGTAAATTTTCTTGGTTGATATCCCCCATTTCCTAATGGAATTAGGCGATTAGCCGCCATTTTTGTTTTTCAATTTGCTGCTTTCCTAATTGTCAAAAATGGGTCTAGTTTTGCGTTTTGGTGGTGGAGTTTTACTCACTCCCCATTTTTTTTGGTTAAAGTGTTCTTGTCTTTCACTTCTAATTTTTTTTCTCAAAATATCCTTGGTAGGAGTTGAACCTAGTGAAGCCCTACCATCTTAGGGGCAAAGATGTAGCCTTCAAAAAATACAAGGATCCAAAAAGGGTCCAAGTATTTTTTGGAGGTTGGTTAGTACTACAAGTCAAGTATCATAAACTCAGTATTCTAGAAGTTTTTCCAAGTCCCAATGGCAAAAGACAACTACCTCCAAATTTGCAAACTTAACTATTTTACTTGTTTGGGAATCCCAAGTACTAAACCCCTAAGTGCCTAAGCCTTTCCAAGTGTGTTTTGATTGTGAAAAAAGAGCATGGACTTATGGTTATCCCCAATGAAGCAAATTGTTTTTTTCCAAAATCTAACCAGGTAGATGTTTAAAGAGCTTACTTATTAGTATACCATCCAATTTTGAGAGAAAAATTGCGTACTAAGAGTTTTGAGATTATAACAAGAGAAATGTATGTTTTCTATTTTTTAGTATGTTGCCCCTCTCGACAATAATTCAGAAATTTTGCATATAAAAGTTTTTTGGGATTAGAGGTGACATGATTGACCATAAATTGTATTAGCACACTATAATGCACTTCCAAAAAACTTAAGTTCAAATGAAGAGCTATCAAACTCATTACACAAATCAACATTTGCATGTTTAAATTTTCAATGGTGAAAATCATAAAAACACTTTACTCTTTCCATTGGGACCACTTTCAAAGCAAATAGATAAGTACAATTTTTTAGATCTCAAATCAATTGAAATTGGCAAGCTTTGTTCAAAGCCAAGAAATCAAGTAAAATTTGCAAGCTTTACTCTTCCACTAAGATACATATATGCCTTTGAGGACCTCTCAAAAATCAAGTATATACCTTTTTTAGTGAAAAATAAAAAATTTTAGTAGTTTACCCTTAAAACTACCTGAAAAAAATATTAAATGGGTCACAAGAATTTAACTACCCATCCCCAAATGAGCTTGAAATTTCAGATCGACCATATATGGTTGGTTAGGCAGTTAGGGGTTAAGGCTAATTACATCAGATGTTGTGAGCAAAGTATAACACAATGAGTATACTACAAAAAAATTCTCTATATATGTCAAAATAGTTTCTTAGAAAACATGTGCTCGATCGATTGCCCACCGTAAAAAAGGCATGCAAATCGGTAATTTTCCTACATACTCCTCAGATGAATGGCAAAATTGCCTAAGTTTTTTTCCCTAATCAGTCCATTTCCAAAAATCTCCTTTTTTCATTTGGAACCACTTCCCTACACTTTTCTACCTTGTTCGGAAATTATCAAAATCAACTGGCTAGCTCGTAACTAAGTGCTAGTACTCCCCGTACATTGTTTGACACTATTTCAATATTTATTGTTATTGGACAATAATACCTTACTTTTGAATTAGGGATCGTTGTAATTGGGACTCATAAACCTCCTTGTACACACATGGAAATATTTGTAGAAGTATTTGCTGACTTTGATGGCTTGTAATGGAACCTTCTTGGAGTAAGGCAACCTAATTTCACTATTTAGTGTACAAGAGATGACATTGTTTGCATGTAAGTTATAACTTATTTGGACCAACAAATCCTTTGATAACTTTGTCCCATTTAAGTTAGAATGAGACAGACCTACTGGTGGACCAAAGTTGCCCGAGCGAATGGAATCCTAGGATTTGTCCTGGCACAAATTTGAGGCAAAATGTCAAAAAATTCATTTTGGGGTCACTTGAAGCACAGAATCTACAATTGACACATTTTTCTACAAAATCATCCACAAGGATGCTTGCTTTTGTGTTCTTTTCTTATGCCATAAATAAAATAATAAAGAAGACTTGAAATCCAATTCGGGTCTCTATTTTTGCTAGATCCAATTTGGGCTCTAAGTCCTACTCTTTTAGCCCAAAACCTCCAAGACATATTGTCATGTATGCATTTTGGGAGTGCCTTGGGCCTTAGGCCTTAGGAATAGTATGAAACCCCTAGTCTCAATTTTAGAATCTCCACCAATCATATTTTGAGAATTTGGTGGAATTGGTGATATGGGACTTAGTGAGAATTAGCCCTTATTTCCATTGATTTAAAATGTAATTTACCCAACTCGAGAATTCAACTATAAAGAATAAGAGAAAAACAAAATAACTCTATGGTAGGTTATCTCCTTGTAGCACCCATTTTCTTTTCAAGTGAGGTAGTTACTCAAATTTTTTGGAGGTTATCTACAGTACATTAAATAGTAAAATTTGGTTGCCTCAAAAATTAGGTTGCCTTATCCCAAGAAAGTTACTTTACCAGTAATCAAAGTCAACAAATACTTCTACAAATATTTTTATTTGGAAGCTCACAAGTCCCAATTACAACAATAATTAAATCAAAAGTAGTGCATTCTTATACCAAAATAATAAATATTTACAGAGTGTTGAATGTTGAGAAATTAGTGTGGGGCAACCTAATTTCACTATTTTTTGTAGCTTATATCCTCTTTAGCAAACCACATAAAACAAAAGGCACAATACAGTTTAAATGTAACTTACAATGGGCGCGAATTTTCAATGAACCAATAATGTATTGGGATGGGTTCAATGTGCCCAATATTGCACTCCAAAACCGGTGGTGCTAGTATGTGAGCCTGAAAATGCGAGCTTGTAAGCATGGAGCCTATAATACATGTACAAATAATATAGATACCACACACTACAGAAGGTTTGTGTATTATAAACACCAATAATATAGGTATTTGTAACATATATACTCCATAATCATAGATGGTTTCTATAGTATATATACCTACTACTTAGGTGTGTAGTATTCTAGGCTCATGGATTCACACTCTTATGCTCACATAATAGCCCCCCTCGGTTGATTGCCAAGGGCTTGTGTGTGCAGGTTCCCTTGTCACTGAAGCCAAAGGTAATTCCACTAAAATGCATCCAAATAAACAATTGAACATTGTTTCTAGTATTTAATTGTCTAATTTTTGGTTGGATTTAGTAGTCACAAATCTCGCTAAATTTCACAAATTTTTTACTTGGAAAATCCTTTAGGTACATGCCTATTGAAATTGAGGGGCTGAAATCTCATCATTTTTGTCACATTGTGCATCTAAATTGATATTAGAGAGACAAGGTGTGAAAGATTTGGTAGGTAGGGGAGCACATTGATTTCCATCCACAAGGTTATTGAATAGCTAAATTTCAACATGGGGCATGGATCTATGGCTTATTATGGACTATTCATGTAGCTTAGCCATTTTCTTGCATCCCTTACTTTGGAGTAGTCAACCTTCTCTAATGCTTTGTTGCCTTGTTCTATTGCCGTCACTCTCATTTGCCGTCTCATATTTTAGAGTAAAATAAGAGACCCTAAAATAGCTTGAGCTCTAAAACCATTCTCTGAACATACAAATACATATTGCTTTCTTCAATGTACAAATGATATTTGTTAACCCAAATGCCCAAGACATTTATTGAGCTTCTAGGAATTTTCTCTAAATTGAACAAAAAAACAACATTTTGATAAATTGTATCAATTTTTTTTAATTGTAACTATAAAAATTCAAACAAGAAATGTTAGAGATCACATAGGAAAAGAAAAACACATCAATATCATTCATGGATTGAAATATTATAATGTTTGATCATGAGTGTGTTAAAATTGCAAAAATGGTTTGAAGTCTTGCAATCTTTTTTTTTCAAGTCAAATCTAAAAAAATGGTTACCAAAAAATTATGAGGTTAGAGGGCCTAACATGCATAACCCCAACCAATTTATGGCTCGACAAAATCTACTCTACAAATTTTTTTAAACAAATTTCTAATGTGATATTTTCTCTCTCGGCTCTAGTGCATTTGAGGCTCATTTCCAAGAGCCCTCTACACTACAAAAAGCTAAGATTGCAATCGACACCCTTGCACAAAATCTTGAATAAAAAAATTATAACCAATCATTTTCAAAACCAGATTTTCAATGCTAAAACTAGACTTCAAAAAAAAAATTCAAAAATACAAACTACTAAAAATAGAAAATTGGGTAGGTTTAATTTAACTTCAAAGTATTGGGCAATACAAAAATTTGGTGCCTCAAGCATTAAGGGGTCAATGCACCAAGAATGAACATATGAGAGGATGAGCACTTTTAGTGTTATGTGTGATTTTAACTTCAAAATTCATGACTAATTCCATGAAGGTCCCAAAAATGAAGCAACTTGGATTAGATGCTACGTCCATTTTTTTTCTCACAAATGAAACCTAGAAAAAATTAGAGAAATTGCAACTTCTTTGATACATAAACTTTTGACATTGGCAAAATGTCAACCAAAAAAGTAAAATGATAGCATTTTTGTTTCTTAAATCATAATTTGTCATGGTAGCCTTCTCTTATGTATAGAAAATTAACAAGTGTAGACACTTTACAACAAGACTAAAAACTCCTAGCCAACTACATTTTAAAAAGATTTCACCTATCCCTACAAGTTAGTTTAGATTTGAACTACTTTAAGAAATTGACTTTGAGAGTGTTGGTTAGTTCTTATTGGAAGTCAAAGAGTATTTTAAAATTTTGCTTCATTCATACATTGGGCATTGGATCATTAAACTATGAATTTTCAAAGTGCTAAAAATAAGTATTTTAAAAATTCTCCTTACACTCTCATGAATAGAGGGGGTACATTTTAGGCAAAAATTTGTAGGCGTCACAATTACAAGTCATTATGTTAACAACATGATGTCTATTGTCCAAAGTCCTACCCCTCACAAACTCCAACCCTTCACCACATGAAAAAAACAAATCTTCCAAACTTGCAATTCATATAAAAATTTAAATAAATAATATTTAATGAATGATCTAAGTTGGTTCACCAAAAGAAGGAAGGTTTTAGGTACCAAGCTTAAGTATTAAACTTTTGTGTCCAAGATCTCCTTCCTATTAATCTCTAAATCCCAAATCAACCATTTATGGTTGTTCAATGTTGAGCTTATTTTCGGGAGGAAAAAATGATTTCTTTTCAAATATTAATATTTTATATGAAAATGAAATTGGATTGTCTTCCAATTTTTTAATTCAAGAACAAGATTGCTATAATCAAACAAATTATAAGGAAAATAGCATAAAGTGTTTAGTGTCTGCCTTGTATTGGAAAGTTTATTGTTTGAAGAAAGTGTCAATGTTCTCATCAATAAACCTTATGCTTTTTTTCCAAATCATTGGAAACAATTTTTTTGACCAATAATAGAAACTTTCAAATGCTAAAGATTAAAATTGTATTTTTGATAATATTTTGAAGTTCAATCTTCCAAATTTATTAGAAGTAAATCAATAAATAGTTTAATTTTTTTGACCATATAGATACTCTATAGTCTTTTATGCTTGATATAATTATACCTTTTGATGAAACTTCGAAGAGATTATAAAAATTCTGTTTTTATTTTATAACACATTTGTGTTTGGTGCATATCTTGTAGAGTATTACTCAGATTTGGACTTTGGGGAAGATGAATTATAGCTAAAAAAAATTTACACATCAAATTTTATTTTTGCAAACACTAGTAGAAAACTATGTTGCGGTGAACAAAATCTAGGTGACATTTTTGTTCACCACAACACAATTTTCTGAAAAATGTGTTGCGGTGAACAAAAATGTCACCTAGATTTTGTTCACCGCAACATAGTTTTCTTCTAGTGAAATTTTCTTTTCTTTCCATCTCTACATGAACTCATTCAAAACCTTGCACAAAAATCATGAAGCGTCAAGTGACCATACTTGTTTCATCGTTCAAGAATTTCCAAAAATAACTTTTTCAGCATACTTGGATGTACTTCATCCATTTCTATTAACTCCCATAGTGATCCCTTCAAAAAAAATTTAATCCATTCAATGGATGTAAACTATCTTAGGGATTAATGACATAATTTTAACAATTTTTGCCCAAAATGTTTTACAATCCACTAGAGGAAAATTCTAGAAGGACATTGAGGCCAAAAGTGGGCGATAGACAACTTTTAAAATTACAAAATGAAAACTGCAGCTATTGGATTATGTTTGGCTATCTAGCTTGGCGATAGGCCTTGTCATCTTTTCAGGTTAAGGGGTTGACCCTAACAAAATGGTCCATGACTAATTTTTCAAATCATAAAGTTTTTCTTTCTATATCCTCCTATTCTACACTATATTTGAGTTTTTTTGGGGGGGTATTTTTCAAGGATGTAATTACATGTCTTCTACAAGTCACAAAAGTTTCAATTTTAGTGAAGATTTGAGACTTCCCTAAATTTTTCAACGGAAAGTAAAAAAATTGTAGCAAATACTAAATATGCTTAATAAATCTGAATTTTTTTTCCAGAAGTGTGCATTATAGTGTAGAATGTTAGTGTATTGCATCATTCTAAAATTTTAAAAATGAAATCCCCATGCACAATAAGTAAAAATAGTGCTTGCTTCACATGATTTACAATTCATATATGTTAATTTCAATTTTTTAGGACATTTTAGTTTATACAATAATCAACACTTCTTTGTTGCTTTTATTTCTTAATTTGGTCAAATGTAGAAAAAAAATATTATTATTTGAATATTTGCCACATAAGCAAAATCCACCACACAAGCAAAGATTCCACATGGATGAGTTGCCATATAGGCACTCTTGCAACAAGGATGGATTGCCATGTAGATAGACCCACCATGTAGACAAGACTATTCGAAGGGTTCAAATCCACCACCATATGTGTGGAAAAACATAACTCCAACCATTGCACCAAGATTGGAGCTTTATAGATATAAGCTAGGAACATCCATAATTGTCATTTTAAGCAATTTAGCATAGTTGGGGTCAAATTTCTCAACGAAAAATATTTTTTCAGTATTAGCAATTGAAAATTGTGAATTTAAAAAAAAAAGTTTGGATAAGGCATCTAATTTCTATGAATTTTCAAAGTAGAACTCCCTAGGGCACCTATAGCCACACTCTACTAAATCTGCCTTGATTCTAGCACCAAAATCTGAAAAAATCAGAGCCCACCAACCACAATTAAGTATGGAGATGGTTTCAAGGTACTTTGAAGACAATTGCAAGGTACATTAGGGAACACTTTGAGGGAATTCTACTCTCAATTGTGGGTACACTCATGGTTATGGGTGTTCCTACCTTAATAGTCATTGTTTTTTATTATTCTTTTTTTGGGTGTTCTCTTTTTTCCTTCATATTCTATTTTTATTAATTTTATGTAAAATTACTATTTGAAATCTTGTTTTTATGGTTCAAATCAACAAAATTATGTTATTGATGTTTAGAAAATTGCCAAATCAATAGAGCTGAAATTATTTTTGTCATAATCCATGTAAATGGATTGATCTTATGTTGATTAGGGCCCCCTTTTCTTGTAGTGATGGTAATAGACCCAAAGTTTCAATTGCAATGGAACATTCAAATTTAGAAATTTTCAAAATTTCAAAATTGGAATAGAAACTAGACTTGCACTACTAGAAAGCAATGACCAACACAATAAAAAATCAACAATTTTTGGTTGTTTTGAGCACTAGCAATCACAACTTGATCAATTTAACAAAATTTTATAAAGACATTGATAGATTTTTTTATGATCTAGGCACTTCAAAATTTTGATTGGCCAAATCAACATAAATTTAGTAAACTTTATAAATAACAATTTCATATTTGTAAATTCACATGTGAATTCAACCATGTTGCATTGGTTGAAAGATGTCGTTTGTAAAGGGGAAGTCTTGGGTGCAACCCCTCGGTGCCAATGTTTGCCAACGTGGCAGTTGTTGTTGCGATGGCAGTCAATGTTGTTGATGTGGCACTAGACTGTATTGCTCATATGGCATTGAATAAAAAAAAACCATCATCCAAATCAATAGGTTTGAGTGTAATTTTGACAGGCACAACGCAACTAAAGCAATTGTTTTGGTTATGGTTTATTCTAGCAGTGTTGATAAGCTTAATTTTTTTTGTTAGACTGAAATTTGTAAAAGACATATTTTTATGGCTAATACTCATATCCAAAAAAAAGAAGCAAAAATTGTCTAAATGCACAACATGGTAATCGGTGGGCTATCCACTTTCTTATGTAAGAAAGTTTTAAAAATATTACAAGGAGAGTAATTAGAAATTTTTATTTGTTGAAATTGAATTCACCAAATCCAAACCCAACAAATTTGTTGAGAAAATTGTCCTTTCATGCGTCATAGGGTTAGAGGTGTGCTTTTCATATTTCATTTGGCAATTCTTATAAGTTTTCATATACTTCAAAAATTGTCATAAGTACTTGAGAAATTGTTTTTTCCAACAAAATTTTGTACATGTTGTAGTACAAGTAACACCCTTGTATAAAATAAAATTGATCAACAATAATATTAATCCAACATATGAAGGAAAAAAACTTTTAACACATGTGTACAAAATTTTCAAAAGTCTTTGGTGAAGGGAATGGGAATTCATTTAGAAATTTATTGTAAAAATTTCATGAATTTTTCAATTTTATTAAGTGAAATATTACTGACTAAAATATGACTCCAGATATTTATGTTTTTTATATTTTAATCCAAAAATCTAAAATCCATTATATGTATCAATAATATTTCACTTAATAAAATTGAAAAATTCATGAAATTCTTATTACAAGGCCCCCCAAAGAATTCTCATTGGACTTACTAAGAAATCTTGAAAAAAGACTTATATTCAAATTTTATTTTCACTAATAAAGTTGATCAAATTTTAAACAAATAATTTTTTTTTTAAATCTTGAGTAATCATTTTATGTACCTCTATGTGTCCACATTTTGTTGAAAAATTCTAATTCTAATTATCTATGACATTTTTTTTGGTTTGGTAAGGTAGCCAACCCATTTGTGATCACCCCACCATTTCCATTATATAGGTTGCTTTCTTTCCATGAAGTTGTGGCACAGTTCCTGAAGTAGTTGTGTCACATTATGATTGGTTGCAAGGCTCCCAATATTGCAACCAACCCTTGGTCGAATTTGTCATTAGCTTGTGGTCACAAATAGAAAGCTCTATACCACCATTACAGGTCAAAGAGAATCTTCCACTAAAAACTTCATAGTAATTACTTTTTTTGTAATAAAATTCTGGAAAAATATACAATCCTTCTAAACTCTATTTTTTTTCACATGGTAAAAATGATGTGTTCAGAAAGCCTCTGCTCCAAATATGCATAATTGCTTAAGTGGTTGGAAAGGCCGGGGTGGATTGACCCCCTCGCTTGTCCCCTCCAAGTCATTCAAGGGGTGCATGTAAAAAAAAAAGACCCCCTATTTTGTGCATCAATAATTTATCTTCTTCACCATCCCTAACTAATGTGGGGCCTCTGATTGCAAATAAAAATTCAAAATTTACAAATTTTATCATGTGTGAAAAATAAAAAATTTCAAGGTTTTTACTTGGGGACGAGCGAGGGGGTCAATCCACCCCGGCCGTTGGAAATGGGTTGGCTACCTTACAGAACTTTTTGAGAGCCACTGAGTGTAAAAAATTTGAATTTGTGTTGAATTTCTGATGGATATTGGAAGACCCAAACTGCAGTTTGACTTAACTGCGGTTACAACTTAATCCACTGAACCACCGCTTTAAGTTAGGGGCAAATGGTCCCAAGCAGACTTTTCCTTGCAAAGACTTGGACCCAGGTCCCGAAAGGTTTGGTTCCAGGTCCCGAAAGTGGGCCCAAAGGAAGGACTATTACTATTTCAAATCCTGGGGAGCCATTCAGAACCCTGACCTCACCCTCTCGTAATTGGGCTGCTCAGCATCCCATTCGCCCAGCTCCAGCTCTCCCATCCTGGCCACATGCAAGTGATGCAACCCCCACCACACTCCTGCTTGGGTAAGGGAAAAAGCAAAAGTTGGCATCATCCCCCAACTTAAACTTAAAACTTATTATATATAACCCTTAAAAAGACAAATCACTCGTGCCCCCATGTGGTCAAACTTCATTAGTTTTTCTTTGTATAAGAAAAACACAGATTTCAAAAAATTCATAGTAGGAGCATGTCACAATCCACACCAATTTTAGATTAATCTTCAATTTTTTATGTTTAAAAGTACATCAAGAGGAAATTGGAATTCGGGTGGTTTTCTAATATGGTTTCTTTGCATTTGCAACAATTGTAATGATTAAAAGAATGATTGAAGTGGTATGTTTTTTAAAAGGAGATAATCATAGTGAGAAACATTGTGGTTGAAATGGTATATCTTTTTAACACTCAAATCAAGTTCAATTCAATAGAAAAATAAATACTAAAATAGTGCACTTTGCATTTGTACTTTAAATACTCAATAGATTTCACCAAAAATGCATCAAGGAATAAATGGAAATAAAAGCCTTGCTTTCCACATATTTACTCACAAATTCATAACTTCTTTAAATGTTATATTTAAATAGAGCATTTATTTTGTTTGTTGAAAATCTTTCAAAAATAGAAAAAACAAACAAACACTTCCCCACTCTAATGAATTATATAAAATTAAAAGCAAATCATACTAATAAGAAAATTTTCTCAAACTACTGAAAACAAAGGGAAGAAATGGGAAGAAATTTGCAACCATAGAATATCTTCATCTTTTGGCTAGTGATTGTATAAACCTCTCGTGTGACTTTCATTGAAGTACTAGCAATTGAAAATTATGAAAGTTTTCCAAAAAAAGAAATTCATAATTTCTAAATAAGACATGTAATTCATACCTTAAGTGAGGTTGTTTTGTTTTGTTTGTTTGTTACGTTGAGATCTCATGGACTGTGCATCCCCTGACTGCGTTCGTGGTAGTGTTGGAAAGCCCTCGTGAGGAGGGGTGCACCAGCTTTGTTTCGTGGAGTTTGGGTGTATGATGTAAAAGTTATTGAATTTAAAAAATATATATGGATCAAAAAATTAAAAAAATACTTTTACTTTTATTTGACTGTGGCAATAACACAGGGCACACCAATTACTAGAAATCTACAAAACATCCACTCCTTAAACCACCGAAACCATCATATAGCTTGGTCACAATACCAAAACATAAAGAATCAAAAGTCCACCAATTCATATATTACTAAAGTATGGGAACAATTTCATTGCAATTTTTTTTTTTTTTTTTTTTTTGAAACACATGGATGATTTCCATTGAAAGGGAAACAGTACAGAGGACCAGAGGAGTGAATCCCCAGTGACAATTTTTAATTTCATTGCACTTTTGAAGACCCTCACTTCCAACAGAAGTCTGCTTATCAGGAATAAGCACATGGACAGTTTTGGATATTTTCACCTTCGATTGGAAGCACGCCAACCTTGATTGTGTGTGTCCGCCAGGTAACATAACATAAGTTATGTCTGATAACCAACTCTCACCTGGACCTTACTGTGGTTGTCTGTCTGTATGTAAAAATGCAGGCAGCTTCCAAATGAGGCTCCGGAGCCCCTGCTGCTGTCAAAGCAGAAGCAGACGTGGAGTGCGTGTGTGACTATGATATGACTAAGGGCCTGTTCGCATGAAGGACTGGACCGGACCTCCAACCGGGTCCGCGGGGGTGCATGACAAAATTGTGAACTTGATTTCCGATATGGAGCTCTGGTCCCTCCCTGGCTCTTTCATCCTTGAATTTAGAATTTTCAAACCTGCTCTCCTTCCCATCAACCTGACTTATTAAAATAAAGTAAGATTATCCTCCACATGTCTCCTTGTCTCACGTCATTAGTCAAACTCCCTTTTAAATATACAGAGAGTTTCCAAGTTTTCTCTACAAGTATTTTTTTTATAGAAGTATCACTGCCACATGCCAATCAATCCTAAAAATTTGAAAATGTTTTATTTGGAGAACCGGTTCACATGTGGAAGCTTGATGTGGTATAGACCCTATCATGAACTGGCCCCTGGAGCTCCACCTCCGGTCCGATCCTACATGCAAATAGCCTCTAAGCTTGTGAGAGCTTGTGTAAGTTAAAGTGTCTGTATGTTAGCCATGGCGGGAATTTAAGTTATCATGAGTGCAAGAGCAGCCCCACTGATTGGCCCAGCCTCTCCCCTTGTCAGTCAATAATGCCCGACACCTTTCAAAGCCTGCTTGCTCTGCCACCCATCACCACACAATAATAAGTAACTTCAACAGCCAGACAGCTTGACATAACATAACATAACATACCTACATTCAGTTCTGAGTTGGGTTCTAATAAGACGGGGAAGTTACCCCCAAAACTGCCACTTTTTGCTGCTGTGCCTAGGTACTATTATTAGAGTGATCAAATTTCCATAGTTTTTTGTAGGCGCTTGAAAGGAGGTTCGAATGCACCTAAGAATGTGGCATTTGGATACTGTACGCAAAAGTTAGGAAGGAACAAAATTTGGTTTTAAACAATTTCTTCCATGTTGGTACATGATTGATCTGGGAGATGCACACAGAGTGAAGATGGTGGTTCAGGGTCAATAGCGCGTTTGGGCCGGAGTGCCCACCTTTCTTCATACTCCTTTTCACATTCCACATCTCAAATGGATTCACAAAGGAAATAGAGTGGGTGCCTCTGAAACCACCACTTTGTGTTAATGTGCCTATCTAGTACTACTATTATGAGATTGGTCAAATTTTCATATTTTCTTGTTGGGAAGTGAAAGGAGGATCTAACATTCCAAAGAACATGGCATTTTGATACCATATGCAAAAGTTAGGAAGGGTCAAAGTTTGTTTTAGTAGAGGCTCTAAAATCATTTCTTCCACATAAGTACATATTGATTATGGAGATGTATACTATGTGATGATGGTAGTTTTGGGTCAATGGCACATTTGGAGGGGCCCACTTTATGTAAAATGAATTAACCCCGAAGGTTACATTTACACCAAGGGTGAAGAAAAGGTGAAGTGTAAATTTTTTACATTGTGGCTCGGCTTGCCCTATGAATTTTTGTATTTAGCATGAGGGGTGATCAATGATCTTTACTTGTAATTGAAACTAGATGAAAAGTATTGAAATCCATGAAATATCACTCATAATGGATTAAAAAATTGTTTGTGAGTAAAGAACATCCTGGTCAAATTTAGTAAAGCTAATAATAGATTTTTGTTGTTTTAGAGATATTTCCCCAACTAAAAAAAGGTTGCCTGATGGGGTTAACAAGAGTTTCAAATATAATTCATAGGAAGATAGATACTCCTCTCAAGATTGAGAGTTAGTTGACATCAAAGGGAGAAATGTAACAACAAAGAAGTTAGCAAGGAACAAAAACATCCTCCTTTTTATGTGGGGTTTAATTTCCCTCACTATTCCCTTTCAATGTTTAATTAATTTGAAGACAATTATTCCATCAATGTACATTATAACCTTTAAGAGTTTAAGATATAACCCACCTTCTATGTCATGTGCTACATTGGATTAGGATGAAGATTTGCCCCCCTAGATGCAAATGGCTCCATTGAGTTTGAAATCTTAAATTCATGCATCTTAAATTTTCTCCCTTGGTGAGAATGTACCCTAAGTGCTCAAAAGAAAGTGAAATGAATTTAAATAAAAAATAGAAACTTCTTCAAGATGTCTTTTCTATTGATTCATATAAATCATTATTTTTCTTTCCATTATAGGAGCACCTTTAGCAACATTGTGTTTTTGAAGACGTTGGAAAAGATCTTCCAGGCAATCCAACACCCTTGAAAGTACTTCATTCAACTATATACAATTTTTAAGAGCTAATCAATGTAAATAGAACAATTCTCTAAGGCAACCAATGAAAGTTGAACATTTGTCTTTCAAAGATGTCCAATTATGGGATTTGAATGTCACTTGTAGGTATTAATATGACTTCAATTTCAAAAATTTGAATTTTATTCATACTATATCTAAATTTTTCAAAATCACTTGCATTCACTTCTACTCGTATTTACAAACATCTCAATGTCATATTTTGCCCAAATTGTGTAAAAGAAGTCGAATATCAAACATATGCTTGTTTAAGATGGAAAAAAAAACATTTCTAAAAAACTTCACCATGGGGTCAAATTATAAAACTAGATAAATAATTGACAAACTAATTTCAATTTTAAAAAATTCTAACCAAGAATTTCATTTGGAAAACATCCTTTTAAACATTTTGATTCTTTTGGGTCAATTTCATATTCAAATTCAAATTTTTAGAAACCATAAAGGACAAAAATTATTTTAAGGGAAATTGTTACAAATTGTCCATTTTTAGTGCATAGAAACAAACTTTTCTTAAAATCTAATTGTAGAGACCATCTTGTTGATGTATAAAAAAAGTGAAGTCCATTAGCCCCCCTTGTATTGTAAGATTATAAAATTTGAAGTTTGGAAAATAAATTTAATTACATCTTGTTAGGTACACCCATGCAAAAAATCAAAAACAATCAAGGAGACCACCTTATTCTAAATCACCTTGCAATAAAAAAGAAATCAAGTAATCTAGCAATACTCTAGACATTTTTTTGATGATTTATTATGCATTGTGGAATTTTTTTATTTTCAAATCCAAATGATGAAAATATAGAGTTGAACAATTGGTTTATGTAGAAATTAGAGGTTTCAAAATCTTGGACTTCATAGATTGCAAGATTGTAGCACTTGAAGTTAGAAGAAAATGTTTTTTTTTTCAAAATTACCATGATGTAATTAACAAAGTTTGACTTTTCTTGAAGTGTGATTCTAGAACTTAAATTGTTCTTTCCAAAACAATTTCATGGCATAATATGCTAGTTACATATATATCAAATTTCAAAAGTCCACGAGAGATTTAGCAAAAGATGACGCAAAATGTTGAAATTGCCCAAATATTTTTTGACATCATAATTTTTCACCTAGGTATTTGATTGATTTTTTTTCTTTCTCACAAAGGTAGTTAGAGTATGCACCTAGTATCAAAATTTCATAAATGGACGTTCAAAATTAACTTCATGAGAACCAGCTAGAACAATCAATTGTCCTATAGGAGTTAATTGACTTGTAATTTTCAATCTCATATTTTTAATGCATCATGCTAAATTTTGATTATAAATGTGAAATTTCAAGAAATTTCATTGATTAATATAATAATCCAATATCAACATAAATTAGTGAATATAACAAAGATTAATTGTTCAAACTTCCTTCTAAGTGTAAGTTGTAATACAAAATAGGGTTAAGGAAATTTGTGTAATATTTTACTTTTCATCCCCCCAACACCTTTGGTTATGACTTCTAAGTCAAATTACCATTATCTTACTTCACTTAATATTCTTGTAACTTGAAAAAAATTGAAGAAAAATAAAGCCATTATTAGAAAAATTAAAACTAATAAATAATAGATTAGAACAATATGAAATTTGCATCAATCATGGATTTCAAATTGAAAAATAATCAAATGTAGTTTTATTTAAGATTCTTCCAAAATAAATAATTCAATAGAAAATCATTCATTGTTGTATCTTTTGGATTTTTGCATACAATGCTTTCTATAATTTTATAAATAATTTATTTTCAAATTTTAAGAATGGAATAGAATCTAAACTAATAGCGCTTCACATTCTTAGTTTTATCCAATAAAATATTTAATATTTTTAAACCAAAAATTACTTTTGACTATTGTACACACATTTCTGACCTTACATATCATCCTTTTAATTCCTAAAGTCCTTTAAGCTTGAATGGAGCATTTTGAAAGCTCATGTACTAAAGGTTCATATAGAATCAACTTTGAATGGATAAAAGTGAAATTCTTACCAAAAATGCATGATTCTATAAGCTTACTAGATATATATAGAATTGGGGTGTCTAAATCAAAAGTCTATGGGCAACTTTGAGTAGCGTGCAAATAGAGTAGGCAAGCAATTGTACAAGTTGTTAGAGAGTTGTTTTTTTTCTCATTAATAAACTTTGAATGCTTATAATTTGTAATTTATGAAATCGATTGAGCTCAAATTCTTTCCACATTGATTCTCATATTAGTGTAAGGAAATGATATGTGGTTGAAAATGATTTTTTTTTCCAATATTCACTCAATGCCCTAAAAATGGTAGTTTTAAAGCACTTTCAAAACCATTAGCACAAATTCTAGTTGTAAAGTCGTGAGATTTTTAAAATTATTCTTTGGTACTTTGTTAAGAGAAGGAAAACTTTGTATTGACAATTAAGATTTTGATTCTTCTAAAATATGGGTTATTAAAAAATAAATAAATTCTTTATATTGTTACTTTTTTTGGAGATTCTCTATTGGAGTATATTTTGGGGTATGTTATACACCTACATTATCTTTAAAAATTGGCATGCAATTAACTACCTACCCAAAGGTCCAAGTTTCCAAAATTAGTTGGTACCTCTATTTTTGAAGAGTTGAGTCAAATTATGGACTATGTTGGATAAGGCCCAAATTTTATTTTCTTCTAACTTCATATGTTATAATCTTGCAAAGTTTTATCAGTCCTTTAGAAATTAATCTCAAAATGACCATTTGGTTTCAAAAAACAAACTGGAAATCATTGTAAAACATGACTTCAATTTTTTTTTAATTTGTGTCAAAGAAAGATGATGAGGGTAATGTTTAGGAAACACTCAAGTAGATGAACTTCAAAAACTTTATGGATACTTACATAAGCATTTTACTTTGAACATTAATTATAATCATCATTTCTATTCTTGATTTTTAGACTTTTTTGATGATTGTCTAAATTAATGCTTTCAAATGTTAGTGGGAAAAAATTGATGTTTGAATATTCATGAGGTTTTATAATAAATAAATTATAATATTAGCTTTATAATCAATAATTTTTTGTTTTATGAACTTGTTACAAAATATTGACTATTGTGATTTTAACTTGGAACATGTAAGGTAGGAGGTCCATAAAGTGCTCATCTAAGAGCTGAAACCAGAATTTGGGGAGGTAAAACCGTAAAACTTCTTGAAATATTTTTCAGTAAAATTTCCTTGAAAGACAAGGGGAATTAGCATCTAGCCCAAGTCGTTTCATATTTTTTGGAGTTTTGTAGAATTAGTTCTGAATTTTTGAAGTTGAAATGGCATAGGGCTCTGAAATCGCCCACCTCCTCAAATGTACACTATTTGTACATAATTGGTTCAATGAAAAAGTAGAAGTTTAAATACTGTACACATATAGAGGTGGGCGACTTTAGAGCTTGTGCGCTTTTAGAACCTCCTACCTTACATAGAAAATGATCTTCATTTTGAATAGTCATAAAAATAATAAAATTTATTTTCTAAGCAATATTATTTATTAGAGTTGGATACTATACTTGTAGGGTAGGATTAGTAGAAAATGATTCTAAAAATAGATGTCAAAATTTAGGTTTTAAAAAAATGAATGGTGAAAAAATTACACTGGAAAAAATTAAATTTATAGCATTACTGAACCTGAATTTTTGGAAACAAATATTTGGCAAAGAAATATTGACCTTGACCTATATTTACGATAGTGATTGTGAATAGTCACTTAGTCACTCAAGCAACCTCTCTCTCTATTTCTTTCTTTCTTTCTTTTATTTTTAATATCATATTTGCATATTTTGGCATATCATTATAAAAATATAATTTTCCTTCAATTTCATAAAATTATCTATAAACAAGGATTGAAAATAAATTCAAACACCACTTTAGATGAAAGTTATTTGAATGAAACATTTAGGATAATTGCAAAGTCACCTACAAACCCATTTATGTAGTGCTCTTTCAAAACTTGTTGTTATTCCCAAAATATTGAATGTGGATTAGAATGCAAATGCCTCCCATAATATAAACGGGAAGTTCAATGTAGGTGATTTGGCAATTAATTCTATCATCTTAAAGTGTAACTTCCTTCATCATTTAGAATATGGACTTACCTACATGACAAGGATTAAGGTTTGTGAAACCAAGCATGGAGTGCTTACTATAAGGTTCCAAACATTGACATTTTTTTGTCTGTAGACAAGCATACATGCATGTCAATTGCATCTTATTTAATATATGCCATACATACATAAATCTTTAAGAAAAATTGCAACTTTCTAGAAATTATTTAGTAATTGCCATATATATAATGCAATATTTGCCACAATTATTATCATCAACCAAATGTTTGGAGCCATCCAATTAAATGAAAAAGAATTTACTACTTTCACCCAAAGAATGTCACATCATGCACTTAAAAGCATTCATGTGATCCCATGATGGCTTCAACACATTCAAGATTAAAAGGTTAATGTATTTGTGATTTATAGTTTCCTAAACCCTGAACCTAATTTATATAAAGAAAATTTGTGTGACACCTTCATTAAAAAATCAACTTAATAAATGGGATTTAAGATATAATGTTTTTTGAATTAAAAATTTAGAGCTATTAACCCGAAAGGACTGAGGCATATTTTTGACATAAATTGTGAGAAATTTCCAATATTCAAGGCAATGAGGAAAAAAATGAAGGAAAAAGGTTTTTTTTCAAATTTCAATTGTACAAGATTACTATAGAAATGTGTGGAAATAATTTCAAAAAATTGGTAGTACAAATTGAAAGATTATAATGCCTAAAGTTAGAAGAAAATATTTTCTTCTTGATCTTGTTCAACATGACCAACAAACTTTCATTCTTCCTAGAGTGAGATTCTTACACTAAACATTGTTGTTATTTTTTGACATTTTCTTTTATCATGTTAGTCACATACCTATCAAATTTCAAAATTATGGGAGGAGTTTTGCAAATGATGCTTGAAGTTGCCAAGGTTGCCCCCAAAGTTCATGGTAGCTGATCCGGACACTTGATCAAAAAAATTTATATTTCTATTGAAGGGGTACAAGTTCATACCTTGTCTCAAAATTTAAAGAATGTCTATTAAAAATGACTTCATAAGCACCTATTTGAGATCACTGACACATATATGTTCAAAGGTCATTCGGTCCTTTGGGGGATAAATGTCAAAAATTAGAAATTTAAATTTGAATGTTGAAAATTATTATTTCTGATAAATTCCCAAAGGATCACTTGTCCCTATGAGGGACAAATGGAAGTTTTGGTAAATTCCCATGGTTACAATTTTTGTCATAATCTTTAAAAATAATGTAGATAAAAACTTATTAGCTTCTTGAAATATAATCTTTATTTCAATTGGTGTCCATGAGCAAAAGTTATACCACAATAAGCCCAAATTTCAAATCGGTGGGCAAGAAAAGAAATACAAAAAATATTGATGTAAAAATTTTAAAAAATTGTTTATTATATTTTTTTTTTCTACATGGAAAGCTTTGATTCATTCCATTTGAATTTGTGATGTGAAAGTTATGGAGCCTCTTGTTTTGTGGGCTATTAGAGCATTTAAAAAAATAATAATATATAGGATTTGTTTATGAGTTCAATTTTCACATTTAAAATAAATAAAGAATAATTAATCGATTGCTAGAACAATCTTATCATCGAAATTACAGTCTTGGGGTGCAACTACAAAAGTGTGGGCAAAATAATTATTTTAATTTATCAATTATTTTGAAAAACATTTGAAATCATAATGAGCATTCTTTGTCACTTTGATGGTTTTAATTTGATGTTTCTTGGTACATGGTACTAATACATATACATTTAATATGTGAACATCTACCTAGAATGCTACCTATATTATGTTTGAATACTCCTATTTCTTGGTTAAAAAAAGAAGAGTATTCTCATTGTATTGTGCAAGGAATTAATGCCTATTAAATTGATTTCTTAAGTATTCAATTTTTTTGACACAAGTGTGTTGAAGAACACATTGCAAGGGGTTTTGTCATGGAGAAATGTTAATTTCACACTAGATAAACCAACATGTCATAGTCAGGTATCGAACTTGCAACCACACCATTTGGTTTGGGTACCTTTCCACCATCATCTAGTAGTTTAGGGTCATCTCAAACCAGAAGTATTCAATATTCAAAACAAATTGAAGGAAAGTCATTTTTAAATATTGAATGTGGATGACAATATATATGAATGCAAAGATACATGTCAATTAGATTACACTATGTAAACCAAAATAAATAAATAAATAACTTGAAAAGGCCATCAACATTACAATAAATTCAATTATGATGCAAAATTTTGAATAAAGAAATACTACTGTCTTTACATATGTTTCAATCCCAAAGTTTTCATTTTTTTGTAAAATATATCTTCAAAAAAATTACATATTTTATATAATACCCAAAATCATTATCAAAATAAATAAATAATTTACATCCTCCAAATTCATACATGGTGTCTTGTCAATGATTAGTACAACTAAGTAAAAAGCAACAACTAGCATGTCCATTTCAAAATTTATTTTTATTTAAAAACAAGTCAAATATTGTTTTAGATAATAAAAATATATTATGTATATTATGTTCTATTTTTTAATTGGAAAATAACTCATAAATCATTAAAAGAATTTTCTCTACAAATTTTCAAATTGGAAACATGATAATAAACAAAATAAATTAGCCTTCATAATATTAATATGATTTAAATTCATGAATCGTACAAATGAAATTGAATTTCTTTATTCCTTAGAATCCCTAAAAGAAAGGCGAATGTGGATTTTGAGCTTTAGGGCAAAATCGATTGTGGCAAGATTAGAATGTAGACATCCAATCCTTATTTTTGCAAAAGAATATTTTCTTTCCATTTCTACATGAATTCCTTCACAACCATGCACAAATATCATGAAGCATTGAGGGATCACATTAATCACATCATCGAAGAATATAACTTTTTGCTTTATCAACATATTTTGGATGCACTTCATCTATTTCCTATAGTTCTAGGTGTAAGCTCTTCAAAACATTCATAATTCACCTAGTGGATGTCATCTCTTTTAGGGGATAAGCTATGAATACAATTAATATTGTATTCTACAATGAAATGAACTAATGCTATGAAATGCATGCACATTCAATGCTATAACATCTTTCATTGTAATATCATTTGCTTTTTAAACATTGATCATTCACATAAATAAAAACTAAACATGTTCTAAATGATATGTCACTTTTGCTTAAACTCCACGTGTTACATCATATATAGGTCAAAGTGGCCTAATTAAGTGGAAATATTTCCAACAAAGTCTACCGTCTTTATTGCTTTAAGTTAGGGATTATTTGTTTGTCACTACATTTCATAGTAAAAAGTTAACATCATCAAAATAAAAACTCTAAAATACAATTGTTGATATACAATAAATTACAACATTTTTAAGAAATGGTAGCATGGTGTCTTTAGGATTCATGCAAGATAAAAATGAACTGTTCCTTAACATGTCCCCCTCCAATGAAGATGACCATTTGCAAACATGAAAAAAACTTGTAAAGGAAACCATTTGCAATTGGTGCTAGATTCTTATTTGTTTGCTTTCGGCTACAATAGAGGAGGCTTTGCATGGACAAAAGCTACTCGTGAGGAAATTTGAATAGGGCCTTATTTACATACAAAGTTGGTATTCTAGGGACAAGACCTACTATAACACAATTGCTTGTTGTAGATATTGTCATACATGTTCTTTGATTGCATGATGTTGATGCATCCACTTTGATTCACCTCATTTCTTATTGTTTGCTTATCAACAACAAGTCAAAAGTATCTTTGAGAGTTGCTTAGGTTTGTAGAAAGGTTTGTTGCTTTGACTTATACCAAATCACCATGCATATCATTACTAGTTTCTACTCTCCTTCTAACTTAGTGTAAAGTTTTTTCCACATGTAATAGCCCTAATTCCTCTATCATTGAAAAAATGATTATTATATTTTCAAGGCATTACCATAGGTAGAATAATATGCCTTTTTCATGTTACTTTAACCTCTAAAGGACCAGGTTGTGTTTTTTGGCAATATAGTGATTTGGGGTAGCTCACTGTGAAGGAAATTTTTATTTTTTTCTTTGAAATTTTCACATAGCATGGGGACCATTTTTTTCTTTAAGGCCCAACAATTTTCATAACTTTTGACTACATAAAAGTTAAAAAGTTATTGTACAATATGTAGTTTTTTTCCTTGGATGGGTAGTTTGGGCAAATTGAAAAAAATCACTTTTTTTGTAAACAAAAATTTGAAATTGTTTTTTCTAGATCCATATATACATGAAAAGCTTTGAATCATTCTATTTTGATTAATGAGATGAAAGTTACGAAGAAGGATTAGTTTGCGGGTAATTTTGGATTCTTTATTTTAAAATAAAATTTGAAGTCATTTATTTAACTCAATTTTCAATATTTTGGAAAAAAAATTGAAATCTTTGGATGTAGATTGTTTATTACAACATTACAACTACTGGGATTGACATTTTTCAATCCCATAACAAAATTCTTAACAATTTAGTATTTTGAATCATACTCTACTTCTTTCTACTTACTATTTTTTTCCTATATGTTGTACAATTTCAAATTGTTTGAATTTCTTCAAGTATGTAGAGAGCTTGCCTTGAAGAATGAATCCAAAGAAGCACCACCATCTTGGACATTTTTTCATACAAATTTGACCTTGAGAAGTGCAGTTGCCCGGGTTTTTGTACAACCTCCAAAAGGATTTCTATGAATTAAAACACTAATATCTTGCAATCTCTCTCTCTCTCTCTCTCTCTCTCTCTCTATATATATATATATATATATATATATATATATATATTCAAACTAGAATATGACAAAATCCTAGTATGCTTCCATGTGTTCAAAATTTTTTTTTTCTAAAATTTTGTATCTATACTTGAACTAGAAATGGCATTTTTGGAGCATTTTTGTTGAAAATATAATCAAAGAACTTTAGGGGTTAAGGAGTACGAACTTGGGTTAACCTTGTAACAATGTGGTGTCCTTAAAGTGTCTGATAGATGACAAAGAATCCTTCTATATAAGATAGAAGTGTAGATGTTCATCCTTGAAATTTTATATGAAAAAGAAGAAGAGGTCTTGCATATTGTAGTAGTTTCACCTCCAATCCGTTTTTTTTTAAATTAGAAAAAAAAGAAGGAAATGATTCACATGGTTCTAAAAAGGATGATTTCCTCAATGACCAACCCCGACATTCCCGGGTTGCTAACATTATTCACAAACTAGCAAGTATCATAGGAAGCCCCAAACCCTTCTTTGGAAACCCCATCTCCGTTGTCCTCTCCCTTTGAATTATTGAAAACCTCGGTAAGTCCATCCAACAACTGATGGGGAGTGTGACAACCCCATTTCCAGCGGTGGAAGGTACTACGTGCCCCAAGCAACGCAGCCCAACCACTTGGAGCAATTTGATGGGGACCCCTGACCTAGTCACCAGCTAAGCTAAACCCTCACCCTCGCCGGGGCTAAAACCTCCGTCGCACATGCACTACCTTACCTTTAGTGTAGGAACTCCACTTCACTTATTATGATTATTATTATTATTCTCCTCCATAATTATTGCTTAACATAATGCATTTGGGGCCAAGGAAGGACCAATACTGTTCATAAAACAACTGAAGGAATGAAAAAATAAAAATAAAAATAAAAATAACTGGGGAGGTCAGGGTAAATTGAGCCAAAAGCTCAGTAAAACAACATTGGTATCTCAGTAAACAGAGTACATGGTTTCCAAAATAACTTACTGTTCAGCCCAAGAATATTGGGTGAAAAAAATAGGATTATCTTTAGGGGAGGGCATTGAGGATTGATCACCTCATGAAATTTCCCTCCTATGGACGGACGAGGCTCTTCTTTAAGCTAAAGGGAGCAAAGCTTATAGGTGGGCAATGTTAGGGAAGGTAGGGAGCAGTTTTTTTCAACAAGAATTCACTCAAAGAAAGGGATACAAATTTTTTGAGGGAATACTAGGTGATATATTCTTCCATTTTCAGTGGATGAAATTGCTGATTTGTTGCCTATTTTAAAGACAATATTCAGTTATACTTTGGATGAATGTACACTTTTTGTAATGAATAATTTGAAATTTCATCCGCATGTTGCACGTTTCATCCGTTTATATAGATGTAAATAACTGCATCACTCTAACACTGCACTGCCCCAAATAAATGAAAAAAGAAAATCCCTGAAGGTAGGTGGTTGTATGGTGGGAATGGTCCGGTCCGCCCGGTCAGCTGCTATTGGTCCGCGCTCTCGCTTTCAAGGAAGGTTCGGTCATCAGGGGCAGTCCCGACTGGCTATAGCCCGCCGTCGAGCATCGGGAACGGGGAACAGCAAGTGGAACCCGGGGCGAACCCGGGACGAACCCGGGACGAACCCGGGACCGAGCACGGGTCTGTTGGGATCACGACTGCCGGCCGGGGAGACCGGACCGCGGGGAAGACCGGGTGGAGACGGTGGGCTTGCCTCCGTTCCTTTGTTTCCTCGCCCTGACACGGTTTCTGGTTCGTTCCACTCTCTTGCGCGGGGTTCTCATCAGGCTCTGTCCGTCTCCTTTCTCTCCCCCAAACCCCGTCGCTGATGATTCTGCCATTTCGTCCCTCCAGACAGGTTTAGCGACGCTCTCGGATTGACGCCTGAGAATTGAGGCCAGCGTGAGCTTCCGATCGGAGTATCGCAATCGTTGCTTGGCCCTGCGTCGCGCATTTCGTGGCTTTGTTAAGGTGCGAAATTGCTGCCTCGCGCTGACAGGAATTTTTTGATTTGGCCGTGGTTGAGATCGAGTTTGACTTGGTAGGAACGGGAGTGGTTTTGGTCGTGGTGTTGAGGTTTATGATTTGTCATCGCCGTTGTTCGTGGCCGTTCCTCGAGCTTTTCTTGGCTGTTGGTTCTTTAATTGACAACGAAGAAGCTTTTCCGCTGACTGATCATGTGGATGGACGCTGAATAGGCGAAGAGTTTTTTGCCTCCGTCACGACTTAGATTGATGTCGGTTTGTGCGGCTATGGCACGGACCGAAGTGTTGTTGATGCATCGTGCGTGGTTGTGGAAACATGTGAGTGGTATAGTCGAGTGCGGGGACTTATGTTAGCGCTCTGTGTTTACGCCAAAACTTCGTGCTCGAAGCCGGAGGCTTTAGATCTGTTGGTTGCATCCTGTTTGTTGGTTCTTAGTGCCGCAATTGGAATGTCGTTGACAATTTTTTGGTCCATCCGAGGGAATTGGCCTGGTTTAAGCAAAAGTTATCGTCGCGATGATTGTTGTGAAGACTTGCGCGTTTAGATTTGGAGTATTTGGTAGAGGCTCTGTCGCGTTGTCCCGACGCGCCGATGAGAGCAGTTCTCCCCTTGTCCGGTTTCGAGAAAGGCACTCACTCGCTACCGAAATGTGAAAGAAGTTGCGAAGAGATGACGGACTGTCGATGTTTAGATCTCTCCAAGGACTCGGGTTGAGCGCGAAACTTGGAGAGCATCATTCGAGAATGGACGATATGCGGAAGTATTGCTTGTCTCGAAGCAAACAGCCCTTTACCGAGCATCTTCCGCGTGTCGGATGTGTTCTTCAAAGTATATTTATGTTGCGAACTCTACCTGGTGCTCTCGTGTGGCGAAGCAGAGGATCGCCGTGTTGATTTCTCAGAGTCGGCTGGATGGAGACGGTTGCTTAACTGGATGACCGAGGTTTCAGGGAGGTTTTGACGAAGGGTTGACGGGGGAAAGGGGGTTTTGGGTGAAGGTTTACCGCGTACCCTCTCCCCAGATCTGTCCACTTCCCCTTATGCTGGAATGCGCGCAATGCTTTTCCAAGGTTTTCCTGCTCGACCTGGTGCATTCTTAGGCTCGGTTTCAGGTTCGCACGATTTTACATTGATCGCGCCGGGAGCGATGAAGCTTGATTGGGGGTTAGCTCGTGTTTGGGGTTTAGTGTCAAGTCTCTGCTCATAACCGGAGGCTTGGAAGCTTTTCAGAACAATCTGTTTCGCTCCTCTGATAATTTTTGCTATCCTGCGATGGCTTCTCCTCTGCTAGCGGGATCCCGAATCTTTGCGACCTTCGCAGTGTTAGATGCACCTCTGTCAAACCGATAGCTTGCCAGAGCGACCTTGTGTTGACCGCGGGCGTCCATTCCTTGCCCACCCTGGACTGTGCGTCGGATTCTATGTCAAGCTGTTCCCTTTCTTACGCTTCCTACAAGGAAGCAGACGCACAGGTGCCTTGACTTCCACGAGAACCCCCACGCCACTCTTCCTCCGTCTTCGAAAATCACCTGTAACGTTGCGAGAACCATCGCGAAGTCCTAGGAAACAAAGGTTGGGTCTCCGAAATATTCCAAAACTCTGACCCCGACATCGCCGCGTCCTCTCGTTATCTAATTCTTCAAGGGCTCCCAATCTCTTGTGCGGCCATCACGGTTGTTTCGTGCACCAGGTTGGGTAAGAAAGTTCCGGAATTTGTCCGCGAAGTCTCCTTAGCGGTGGTTGAGCGAGGGTTTTGGGATTGGTTCTGGGAGATCCCTTGTTGAGACCCGACGTGCTGACGTCCAGAGCAAGACAATCGCAGGCTTCTTTGCCAACCTGGTGCGTGCGTTGCTCCGGCAGCACAGAGCCCGATTCTCAGCGATCGTGTAAGGATGGTCCGAGATGGAGAGATCCGAGTCTGAGAACTATCCGAAGTCCCTTACCCCGTTGCGATCCTCGATGCGTGAGGCGGTGGGCCTGTGCAGAGACGGATGCGTTCTTTTTTTTTTTTCCCCTTTCGTCTCCATTTTCGTATTTTGAATGTTGCGTGCAGGATTTTACGGTTAGTTTCGTTGTGTGACGGTCACAGGCGGTTTTTCGGGGGAGTCGCGGTTGGTGTCGTAGAACTGCTTGTATAGCTAATGCCTTTCGGTGTTTGTGAATGTGCAGAATTTGGATTTGGATTTGGATCATCTCATGCTACATTTGGTAGAGACGATCGCGCGGGACGACGTTGAATGCTTAGTTCGGCTACACGAGCGGAACATGTTGTGAGTGGCTTGCATGCAGTGGTAATGTGAGCAAGGATGGAGGCTCGAACGCGAAGAGTTAGTGGTGGTTTTCCGGGGTATGACGGACCTGCGTTGCCCCGGGCCATGCGATCCCATCGGGTACGATGTGCGGTTGACACGGATGATCTGTGAATGATAGTCTTTTCTTTTCTTTTTTTTAATATTTGGAGCGCGCCTTGGCCCCCTTTCAGTTCTGACACATTTGGACTGAATACCAGGGTCGAGGAGGTGATGCTGCGAAGCGTCAAGGCAACAATCGGTCTGGCACCGGAGTGTTCGAACTGCTTGCCACGGTGGCGGGCCAGATACTGCAAGATGCGGGAAGCGAAGATCCGAACAAAAGCAAGCAGACTCACCAGGAGGCTTCGAAAGAGAAGTCTCAGTCTGATTTGGATTCCCAAGTGACGAGTCTTGGGAGTGTGAGGGACTTCGCATCTGTAGATAAGCCTCAATCAGATGGCAAGCCTCCGTCGGAGGGGGACGATCAGATGAACTTGAGCACAGTCGAAGACGTCTTTGTTCAGGGCAGCAAGGGCCTGGAGAGCGTGAAGTGTGGGGTGCGGACTCCATCACAGGAAGAGGAACGGAAAAGCTTTGTAAAGGATGTTTCAGCGAGCGAAGGCAATGTTGCACTTGTACATACGAATGCCTCGTCGCCGAATGAGCAGGTGAATGTTGTGACGACGTCTGTCTTTTCGATCTCTGAATCGTTTGCCTGTTTGTTACTCGAGGTTCCTCTGTTCAGTTCACCTCTGCCATAAGTTTCTCTTTTTCGCTGCTGTCATGGTACTTCGTTGCCGTGTCGAGTGCACAGCCCGCAGACTTTCTGTTCCCTTCACGTCACATGAGATCTCCATGTTGTCCAATGTGTTGACGTCCGAGTGTGCCGGTCTTTCATGAGAGTTCGATACTTGCACAGTGCATCCTGAATTTGGTGGACTATGTCGCTGGATTGGGCCCCGTCCATGTGTCTCACATAGGAGTGGGAAATGTCCTTGCAGGTTGTGCAACCTCTGTGCGATAGCGACATGTCAACCACACTGGCCGGACACTGTGTGGGCTCTCCTTTTTTCGAGATCAAGGAGATGATGCCTGCTCTGGAAACGGTTGGGGGAATTGCGGAGGTAGAGCAATGCCGCGTGGATAAGGTTGATAAACCTCCGACGATGGAAGGGTCGGTCTCAGGGACGACAGTGGAGGTAACGAGGCAAGCAGCTGTGGAGATTGTGGAAGAAACCCCTTGCAGCGAGACGGTTGTGGACGCGGTAGTGATCGCAACCGACAAGTCATCAGAATCTGATAAGGGCTCTTGCAAGCTGGCGGGCGAGTCGGAGGCGAAGATGGAGTGTTCCCTGTCGTTGGACGACGCAGAGGCCGGATCTGGGCTAGTGCAGGAGGGTCCTTACCAGGCTTCGAAGAACTCAGCGAACTCAACCCCGGAGATTCACATGCAGTGTAAGATGTCGGAGAGCGGGGAATACGGTGAATCGGCGGAGGCGATAGTCGAAGGAGCAGAGGCCATGGGGGAGGATTCGACGAGCATGGAAGTGGAGGATAAAAGCGTGGTCGCGTCGGGAAAGAATCGCGCCGCCGCCGCGTCTTCTGCAACTGTTCATGTCGCTCCCCCTGGTTTAGGGGAAGGCCGAAGCACGAGGCCTATGGTGAAGAGGGTGATGAGTGGAGGGATGGACGGGAAGTTCTACAAGAGGGAACATGTCCACCGTTCGTCTCAGCGCCTTCATCCCGAGATAATGACGAAGAAACTAGAATCGTACAGCAGGAACTTGAAGGTTCGGAGGGCCGTGAAGGTTGGTAAGCGCAACCACGTGGCTGTGACTCGGACGAAGCGCCAACATGCAGAAATGGAGTCGACGGATTCAGGTTCTAGCGAAGGTAGCAACCCCGTTTGTTTTTATCCGCTGTGTGGATGTTGTTGCGTGTTCCTGAACATGCAATCTTGATCGTCCGAGAAGGATGGGTGGACGGGCTAGAGGGAGGTGGTTATTTATTTATTAGAACCGTCCCCCTCGTGCAAAGGATTTGGTGTGCATGTGGGATGGCACTGTGGAGGCGGCCTCGTGGTTTCCATGAGGTTGAGAAGCATTTTGTGGAGTTGGGCCGATTGTGGGGAAGGGTTTGGTTGAGTCTTGCTGACTGTTGGTGCTGGACTTCTATGAGGCTTGCGTACAGCAAGCTAAGGAGCTCTGTATTCAACTGTGTTGTGACATGTTGCAGACTCGAGGTACGAAAAGAAGTCGTTTTTCAGTGGTATCGCTGCTTACACGCGGCAGCGGACGACACGAGGACTGCCCAACAAGAGAAAGAAGATGGCCGATGGTAGCTCCAAAACTGCTCCAGATTTGCATTTGAACACGAGTGATCTTTTGGAGCTAGAATACGAGTGTGTAGATGGTGAGCCTCCTGCGGCTGCAGCCAAGCTACGCAGTGGTATGTTTGCCTTTGTTTCAGCTTTAGTGTATGTGTCTGTGGCGTGTTCGGAAGGTGGTGGTAATTTAGTCGAGTTGTCTTGCCATAATGTGCAAAGACTCTGGTGAGTACGAAGTGAAGTGAGGAGACATAGTTATGCCCGGTGCTGCTGACTTTGCTGACGGCGGTTGGCGGTGTTGATGAGGAGGCCCGTTTATGGTGGTCGCTCCGGTATGGTGCATACTTGTGAGGAGGCCCGGTTTGTTGGAGTAGGGTGCAGGAATTGATGTGTGCGTTCTCGCGTGGTTGAGTTGTTCTTGCGACTTGTTATTGACTGGGTGGAGGAGCGGCGTAAATCTGACTGGATATGTGTGTTGGTGCAGCCAAAGCAGCCAGCGTGGCGTCTTCTCCAACTGCCAGGACGGCGCGACTGGCCTCAAAGAAGTCCCTGGAACCGCATGGTACGGTGACGAACAACTGAGCTGCGTATAATTTCAGTGTGTTTGGGATGTGAGAGTGGATCTTGAACAGGCGTCAGTGAGCGCAGGCAGAGCTAATACGCACTTGCATTTTGTGTTTGGGTGGTGCAGTTAAGCTGAGCATTAAATCGTTTACCGTTCCAGAGCTGTTTGTGGATCTACCCGAGACAGCGAGTGTTGCAAGTCTGAAGGTAGGACCGCGAAATCATGCATCTGAGATTCCCTGTGACGATCAGTTCGTAGGGATGGAGAGTCAGCGTTTGGTATTGATGTCGTGAGCTGTTCCTTCGATGCCAAGGTTTATTCGGTTTTGGCGAACTGGAGGTTTGACGGGTGTTGGTGTTGTGTTCTTCAGAGAGCAGTTATGGATGCAGCGATGAACTTGCTGGGGGGTGGGCTCCGGGTGCGAGTGCTGATGCAGGGCAAGAAAGTTCCTGACGAGGCTGCTACTCTATCTCAGATTGGCATTTCTCGGAGTGCAAGGCCAGAGTCTCTGGGGTTCATGCTGGAGCCCAGTCCCGTGCTGACGTCGGCCTCTGCTACAGCGGAAGATCCTCTGCTGGTTCTTTCGCGCGCTGCCAATCAGCCAGCACCTAGGTACGCGAGTTTGTGGGTTGAGGTCGGGGGGTTATGTTTGGGGTTCTGATTCCAAGTGATTGGCTGGGATGAGTTGTTGACTAGTGTGTATCGAGGACATGACGAGAGAGTTTTTGTGTCTCCCCTCAGGTATCCCGTTTATGGAGTTCCTGGGCTTTCTGGGGTGGGCGACGGGGGAGTCCGGTGCCCTTTGAAAGGACGGTGTAATAAGGCCGGTGGGGCCGTGGTTGATCCGGACCCGTCTTACGTGCCACCGTCTCTGTCGAGTGAGGAAGAGGGGTACGTTGACGGGAAACGCAGTGGGGCGGCATTCTCGGTGACTCCGGAGGAATCCGTGAAGGGATGCAATGGGATGAAGAGCAACAAACAGATGAGCGAGCGCATGGCGATCTCTCCTCATCCGACGCGTGTGGCTGCAGCGGGGGCTCTGGCAGCCATACGCGCACAAGCGGATGCCAGTAGGCGTGGAAGAAACGAGGCGGATTCGGCAGCCGCTGCGGCTCACACTTCTTCTCACGATTCTCTGGTGGGCGGATCAGGAGCCATCATCTTGCATCCAGGACTGGGCACGGGAGATAGCGTCCCTGGCATGGCTCTGGTTCCCATGCGGAACAAGATTTCCCGTGCTCTGGATAACGGGAAACGCAGAGTGCGCCGTCCATTCAGCGTTTCTGAGGTGGAGTCTCTAGTCCATGCTGTGGAGAAGCTGGGGACTGGCAGGTAAATAGCCGCCAAGCATTGGACTGTAGTGTTGGATGATGTGTTAAGTGTTTGAAATTGGGGCGACGGGCCTTTCACCTGCGAGGCCGTTGGGACGACGGACGTTTGGGTCGTCGCTTGTCGCAGTGTTTAGAATAGGTGTTGTTTCATTGAGATCCGAGTGTGTCCTGGAGGCAAGTTGAGACGGCTGGTGGAACCGGGTGTTTGGAAGTGTTCCGAGGAGAGGTAGACGTTGATGGAGTTTTTGTCGTTTTGGAAGTGGTGGTTAACACGTTGCTTTGGAAACAGGTGGCGCGATGTGAAACTGCGGGCTTTCGAACAGGCGAAGCATAGGACTTACGTCGATTTGAAGGTGCGCTGCCTGTCGATCTGAGATGATTAGTTTTTGGAAGCCCGCTTGGTCCGTGCAGGACCGGTTCGGCATTTGTTGTTGTTTTGCAGATCCGTGCGCGTAGGTTCGTGCACTTGTTGAAGTTATCGTGGGGTGCGGCTTGTGACGAAATAACATGTCTTGGTTTTTGGATTCGCAGGACAAGTGGAAGACGTTGGTTCACACTGCTCGCATCGCTCCACATCAGCGCAGGGGGGAGCCCGTGCCTCAAGAACTGCTGGAAAGGGTGACGCGCGCGCATGCATTTTGGACTGCGCACGCAGCCAAGCAGCAGGCGGATCTGGACTTCTGAGTTCCACGGCACATGTCGTCCGGGGAAGCTGTTCGGCTTCCTAACCACAGACGATTTCAGTCCGAGCGGCTGGGAGTTTTTGTGGAGGTTCCACCATGTGTATAGAGACGGATGTTCGCAGACGAAGTGCGGTACGACCCGTGCCAACGAAGGCAGACAAGGCAGGCAATGCGGTGTTGGACAGCAACACGTCATTGTGTGCGGAAGGGGCCTGCCAGCGCAGCCCAGGGTCGCCTGTAAAGTGTAACTTTGAAGAGCTCAGTTGTTTATTTTAGGTTTGTTCTTGTACCATCCATTCAAAAGCCTTTAGGACTAGATTAGCTGTGACCACTGTTCATGTTCATTCTTGCTTCGGAGAAAACCAATAAGAGAAACATCAGGCTGGAGGGCCGTCCTTTGTCAACGGGATGGTTGGGGAGCGCGGACGGGAGTCCTGTCAAGGTAAGAAGGATTCCGTTCTGGATGGCCATCGGTAGGACAGCCTTCCCATCTTTCCGTGCGGAGGACAGGAAGGTTGAAGTTGGCAGGGGCTTAGCTCAGCTGCGGTAGTACATAGAGAACGGCAGTTCGCATTCACACTGTAGATGGGTCCCCAATTTTATGCTGTTAATGTTGTATATCGATTGGCCCCTCCCCCCCCCCCTTAGCATAGACCTGTAGTTTGTATCTTTGCACACTTGACACCGAATTTGCCGACATCACAACACCGCACCGTAGTCTGCTGTTGCCCCAGTGCCCCGTGCAGGTAGCTTGTCCTGAAAGGAGGGACGTGGGTTTTCCGCATTTCCATGTATAGGGGTTCAACCCCACTCATAATTCAATTCAGCAACCTGTTTCTTGGCTCTACTGTCACCTTTTTGTTTTTCTTCGTTGATGTCGTCAATGTCTTGCGGCGTTGCTTGGACGCTGGCTCAGATGTTTTGTGCTGGTTAGGGGAACTAGTAGTAGAACCGTTGCAACGTCTGCATTTACATAAGAAATTGACAAAAGTATTTTTTTTAGTTGGCGAATCCACGATTTAACCCTGTAGGGACCCTGCGGACCAGAGTGGTCCGATGGATGACAGAAAATCCTTCTATGTACTTAAGGCGAGAAGTGCATATACATCCATCCTTGTAATTTTGTGTCAAAAGGGAAGGTCTTGCACTGGAGTTTAACCTCCAATGAGTGCTTTTGGTTTGTGATTTAAGTATGTGATTCACAATGTACTCAAAAGGATGATTTCCATAGTGTGTACTCTAGATAGGATTGAAAAAATAGTTCTATGTCCATTGGGGAGAAGTGTCTTGAATGCATTATAATTTTATAGCCTCTAATAGTTTGCACATCCCAATCTTGGATGTGGCTTGGTCAAACTTGTTTGTAACTTTCAAAGGACCCATTTTGGGTTATGGTTTAAACTTAGAAAATGACACCACTTCGATGCCTAAATGAGTATGTACTTATGGATAAATAATGACCATTAGTACACATTTTATCTATTTTTTTTAATATTTTTGATTCCCATTGTCTATTGTTCTTCTATTTGTGATGCTACTTGTACAATGGATTTGCACATCACAAACAAGCGTTCTGATGTCTCAATAAGAGTTTGTTTACAGAAAATTAGCAAGTTTCTAACATAATTGTATAGAGATAGGTTCTATTGTACTTGCAAATTTTGTCCACAATCAACCCATCCCTGTGCAAGGAGTTCAATTGGCATACCCACTCAGCACTATTGCACATAGCACTTGGCAACTAAAGTCAGCCCAAGTGGGCTAGAAAGGACCAAGGGCCTAATTAGCTTCCACAAGAAATCTAGCATTAATTGCATTGAAGAGGGAGATGTTTTCTAAGGAGCTTGATACCATAGATGGTAAAGATCTGATGACACTAGATGCATCAAAGTGGATTTGTGTTTTGTAGGGAATTATGAGGGCAAACTTTTTTCCATGCATGCTAGCTAGCCTAGCGTGAAAAACAAAGTGAATCAATTGATTCCATAATACAAATGAATCACAGACTATGTGTGTCAAATGGGGAGAAATGCACCTAAGTATTGGGACATTTCTATTGTTGATTGCAAGGCCAAAGGACTACCATGACTTTGTGTGCAAGAAGTTCCATCCACAAATGGTATAGAAATCGTCCATAGATGTGACCTCCACGTGTGTGGGGGGCTTGTTAGCGCCTAATGATTGAAATTATCAAAGACATCAACAAATAAAATGCATACAATGTTGTGTTGTTTGTAACAACATAGCATAGCCATATTATGTAGCATCAATGTGTTCAAATATAAGCAATATTTTTAGGCACATCTACCTAGTTGTCACGTAAATGATGATGGAAAATTTTATTTGTCACACCAATCACCAGTGTTAGTGATCTGAATGCTTGGGCTTATGTTGTCCAGTTGTGGGTACCTTGTGTTGTGCATCCATAAAGCTTCTCTTAATTTTTGCTTGTATTTGAGTGCACATTTGGCTTGGGTATATTCCCGTTGTGTGTGTGTGTGTCGGGGGGGGGGGGGAGGAGGGGGAGAGATGTATAGATGTTGGACGTTTTTTGGGGCAAATTTTCTTTTCTCTTGTTGTATGGTTCTTTTCTAACAATCTACACTATGCTTGATGAATGTTGTCGCACTTCGTCTTTTGTGCTCCTAGTCCCAATTTTGTAGCTGATATTTAGTGGATGGGAGTAGTTAGGGTGTAGTCCACAACTCTATTGGAAAGGTTTTTGTTCAAGGGTACATTGATGAATGTTGTGTTTTTTGGTGTTTTGGTGCTCATTTCTTTTTGGGTGATCTAGGACTAATTTGTGTTGTGTCTTCATCAAAGTGAAAGCTCAAGTTTAGGATTTCTTGTTATTCTAGAATATCAAGTGCGTTTCTCTCCTTTTTGCAATGTGTAATTCAATTGCTTCTGTAGTAGAGGTTTAGAATTTTGTGAAGGAAAGAAATTGAAGAACTCGGCACATAAGCTATTGTCCCATGAGAGAGTTAACTTTGATGTTGACAAAGTGTAGAAGTACCTCTGATTGGGGTTTAGGGTCTAAAAATGAAATATTGGCCATTCTTTGAAAAAAAATAAAAAAAATTTCAATGCATCATGTTGTTCTATATGAATTAGGTATAGTTTCCTTTCGTACATTCAATAAGTTGTGCTTGCATTCTCTTTTATTTCATAGTTTGCATAGACTTGGGAGAGAAATCAATATATTTAGGGCTAATCCAAAATCTTGAGCAAATGGATTCTTCAAAAATAGAAGTCATGTCTTAGCCAACCACCTCAAACTATAGCTTCCTCTTGTTCTGGTTGTATAAATAATGTGACTACCAAAAAAATTGACTCTGAGCCTAGGGTGATTTTGAACTTGTTATCTTTCAATTAGATGCATTGAAAATATGAAGTCCTCCTCAAAGCTACTCTACTACCAAAGGTGATTGCATGAACGAGCAAACTCTAAGCAAATATAGAATTTGCTAACTGTAATTGATTTCCTAACTAGACCCTAAGCAACAGTTACATTATAGATTGGACCTCTTTAGAAGAACTTAGAGTTTATCATTGTCTCCTTGTTGCCAAAAATAATCTACATCTATGTGGGAAGGTGTGAGCGTCAATTTACCCACCCTTGGTAAATGGCAAAGACAACCAGGTTTTGGGTTTTGGCTAAGTGAATCCTACCTTTGGGTGTCTAAGCGTGTTCCATTGTGCCTTCCAAGAAATGAATCTTTTTACTAAGTGCCTAAGTGAACCCAAATTTGTAAGTTCCTCTTACTATACTCCGAGTGTTTTGGCCGACCGAATGGATGGCCCACTATATGTTTTGAATGGAACCTATGTCAAGGAAGAACTAACCTAAGAAGCCTCTAGTTCATCTTTTTCCATTTCTAAAAACGTAAAACTCAACCTTATTTGACCTTTCTAGCCAAAGTTATGAGTGGATGAAGTTTGATCGCTATTTAGTTCTTCAAACTTCATCCATTGATTGAACCTAGTTCCCTAATTCAAAAAAATTCGAAATTTTTAGGGATGGGTCAAAAGACTTGGTCCTACCTATATCTGGAGTTTGTACCTAATTGGGGGTTCCCACGAAATTCTCTTTCGAGCCTTACCTAAACTTCATCCGCTAATTTCTCCTAACCTATAATTTGGAATTAACTTTTTTTCTTCAGCCTTGGGCCCTGATTGATAGCCTCCTCCTAATCTCCTTCATTCGCTATCAAATCCTAAGTCTATCTATTCTTCATCCAAATCAACCTTTACCTTCATCCAGGGATAACTTCCTTGTTTTTGACATGATTTGGGCGTGCCTTAGGATTTTGGAAAGCTACGGTCTTCTCTTCAAGTTTCTACCTTAAAAAGCGACCTAACCTATAGTCCTAAAGGTCTGACCTAGGGGTGGGCCTTGGCCAAAATGACTAATTACTTAATTAGGGACATTGGAAGAGTTAGGAAGGGTTTGTCTCATACCTCGGAACTCGAATCATTGATCGTGCCCACTAGAAGCTCTCCTTCCTCCACCATGATTTCCCGTGCCGTGATACAATGAACCATTGTTTTAATCATAAAATAATTTAATACAAGAGTTTACTTGTTGACCTTGTCCTATTTCTTTACCTCCCTCCTCTTTTCCCTTCCCCACTACTTCTCCTACATACTATGATAGCTCAACTACCCTTGATTCTACCTACAGGACTAGCTAAGGATGCGTCATAACATTCTACAATGTTGAACTAATTCTTACATCTTACATTTAATCTTGTGATAATCACCTACTTTTAATCTAAGGGTTCTAATCCAATTTGGGGATTCTAATCCTATCTTCTCTACCCTCCCCTCTTTCTTTCAAAGGGTCTCTTCCTTTTGTCACTACTTCATTCTTTCATGAATTCTACTTCTATCTTGTTTTATAAGAGACAGAGAATTGGCTTCCCCACTCCGGTGCTTGGACGAGTGGTGGTGGCCTTGGTTGTTGCTTGGTCGTCTTTTTGCTTCTTCTCTTCTCTTCTTCTTTAGCCTCCTTCTTTAGTCCCTAGGCCCCTCGTGGTCTTCAATCCTCCCCCTCCTTCTTCTTGGACAACCGTCACTCTGGTAGCTCTCTGGATAGCCATGGCTTCTTGAACTTTTCTTCTCCTTGGATAGCCTTCACTCCCCGTAGCTCCCTAGACAACCCTTGGATTTTCTTCTTCTTGGATAGCCTTCACTTCTGACCCCCTCTCTTACCCGGCAGTTTACTCTCCCGCCCTCCTTTCTCTTGAACATCCTTGATTCCCAACCTTCTCTTCTCCAATAGCCCTTACTCCCGATCCCTCCCTGTACCCAACCCTCTCTTACCCGACCCCTCTCTTATTCGGCAGTTCACTCTTTCGACTCCTTTTTTCTTGGACAACCCTTACTCCCGACCCTCTTACCCAATAGTCTACTCATCGACCCCCTCTCTTATCTGGCAGTTCATTCTCCCGACCCCTTTTCTCGGTTTCTCCTAGACAGCCCTGACTCCTGACCCCTCCTTGTACTCGACCTTCTCTTATCCAGCAGTTCATTCTCTGACCCCCTCTCTTACCCGGTAGTTTACTCTTCCGACCTTCTCTTCCTACACAACCCTTATTCTTAACCCCCTCTTTTTCCACGGACAACCTTTTATCCAAACAACCCTTATTTTGGACTCTTTTTCATCTAGGGCCGGCCTCTCTTGGTAGTGAAATTTTATACTAAGGGAACAATACAACGAAAAAAATATCAAGGAGGCGCATATGTTCAACTTCTAATGGAGAGGGTTGCTACATTCTTGTCTCAACAATGTCTTTCTTCTTAGCTAAGCTCCTACCTCCTGATTTTGGGTACTAAACTTTGTTCTATTCCTAATGCATTTTGGGGACTAAACTTTGTTCTGTTCCTAATGTATTTTGGGGACTAAACTTTGTGTGGAAACAACCACAGGGGGTTAAGGCACTCCCGTAGGACAGTTTTAACACCCGGCTAAGACTTTTGGCCCTAAGAGGATTTAAAGCTTCGCTGTGTTTCTCCCCTTTAACACATCACTAAGATTTTTGACCCCAAAGGGTTCAAAGCTTTGCTATAAGGGTGGGACCTACTACCCTTATATGTGTCTCTCACTAGGGAACACTACATCAATATTAGGGACAAAAAGAAGGGACCTTTGACAACTAAAGGATTAGCTACACAGGATTAGTATCATGAAAGACTTGAACTAAAGGCCCCTCAAAGCGGCATTGCCAGTCATATGGGGGTGGGGTGGGGTGTTCTAGGGTTAGTACAATGACAAGACAAGGAGGATGACAAAAGAGCCCTTCAAAAGGAAACGCACGCAACCTCTAGTAATATGATAAGGTAAAAAATCCTCCAAGCTCAAGCTTTGAAGAGTTAGTACTACACACACTCAAGATGCAAGGAACCCCCACAAAGACCTTGCAAGCTTGGAAAAACAACAACAACGGCCAAAAGTGCCCAAAAAACACTATTGCAAGGTTTGTGTCTAAAATGCCACAATTCCAACATAAATTGGATCCAACGAATCCAATTACATAAAAAGGGGGTGGTGAACAAGGAGAAGGGGTGTCCTTTTATATTCCTTCCTAAGCACCCACCTCCTCTCATTCACTTAAGTTAAACTTATCTTTTCAGATTTTCATCCTCATCCTTAAGATTTTCATCCTATACTGGCCCACTAAGCTAACTTTTGGAGATTAACTCCAAATCGCAAACAGATTATGCTGTTGGCTTCAAAAGGCCATTTTTTCTTTGGCTAATCTTCCCACCTCTTTTTCTACCTTCTAAATCGCAATGAAACCTCGTCCTAATTTAATGCCTAAATTGGGAAAAATCCCAACTTTGGGGGTTTGACTTTTCTGGCAAAAGTAACTACAATAGGCTCTTAAGTGGGTGTGGGGGAGTAAGAAAATACCTATCTTGGGCCCCATTCTACTTTTGTATGCTTCTACTCTACTAATCAACTCAGTCGTAGACTTCAAATTCTGTTAATTGTCAGGGAATCTTGCAATTTTGGATACTTTTGACTATCGAAATATCTTGAAACTTGTTAGGATAGATTATTAACATAGAAGAAGCTAAACTAATTTTTATTGAGATTTTACCATCACCTGGGAAATTTCTAAAAATTACCCATTGTAGATTTGGGTAGTTGACCGTCCGGAAAGGCATCTTTTGACTATTAGAAATTTCCGAAACTTTTTGTGGAACCTTCCACGGAATCCTACCAGATGTGTATATGCTCATATTTTTACTTTACACATCGGCCTAGGGGGGGAAAATCCACCTCCTCGTTTAATTATCGGTGGCTAGGGAATCTTCCACACCGGAGGGAATCTTGGCGAACCGACTTCGCCATTGGTTCCTGGGCATAGTTTTAAACCCAAGTCCCCTTCCTTGGACATGAGATTCCTCCATGGTCCTGTCTTGGTATTTTGAACATCTGCAAGCCTAACAATTGGGGTTTTGCTATTTTGTCAATGAAATGGGGAAACTTGAACCTATCTTTGGGAACTGACCTATGTGCCTCACTAGGGTTCCCTCAACCAATATTTACCTAGAGATGTCCTTTCTCTATGGGATTTTGAGCTTGATATGTCCATTACTCATAATTGACTAGATTGCCATGATTAGTTGGGTTCTAACCTATTTACAACTCATGGTTGGGCCATTCTACCTATAATATTTTAAATATAGACCAAATAATATATTGGAATGTGACACTCCTATTTTGGTTCTACACTCTTTTGGGCCTTTTATATATATAATTGCACTAAAAATAATAAATTCTGAAAAAAAAATAAAAAGAGTGAGCCCTTGGTGACGAATTGGGGGCTCACCAAAGGCAAGAGGGGAAGAATATGTGCAAGTTTAGATTGAAATTTGCAAACATCAAATAGAAACAAGAGGCACATGTTAGGAGAAATCATAAGAAAGCAAGGTAACAGGGCTATTTTGTGAGTGCACAAGCATAAGCCTATGAGCATTGAGCAGGGATTATGTGAACATTGAGCTCAAAAATTAGAAAAAACATTCGAAAACTTAATGATATTTCTATAAATAGATTCCATTTTATAATGTGGATCAAAATTTATTATTTATAGTAAATTTTAGTACCTTCTACCATGGACCTATTACCATGGATATGTAAAATTCAAATGAAAATTTTAACTTTCAATGTTGTCTAGAAGTATACACTATGAAGATAAAGAGCCCAATTGATGTGAAAGGTGAATGGAGATAGAAATAAGTTTGTTTAGAATATTGCTTGATTATTGTCTTATAACGACATGGAGCCTCTTGAGGTTAATGGGAAGGCACCAATAATTTTTTGTTGATGTGTTGTTATTGGATTTTTTTAGGTTTAAAAAAAATTGTTGACATGATTTCATTACATGTGTGGAAAGAACTTAGCCGCACCATGTTTCATTTTTGTTGATCACTATCTAGTAGTAGCGTAGATCTTCTCAAGGCTAATGGAGGAGGTACCTACACTTATGTCTAATGTATCAATAATTGGACTTGTTAACATTTTAGAAAATATTGTTAAGATTGTTAAGATTTTAAGGAAATATTTGGTTGATTGGGATTATTTGTGTAAGGGACGAACTTAGTTACACCTAAATGTTGATTAATTGATCATTATTTTCTTATAGGACCTCCCAGGGATTCAACTCTTCCATCTTTATCAAATGGTCTTTTGATTGATCACTCCCCTCTTGTTGCTTGATATCCCTTGGTGTTGAGGGGAGCCCCCAACCACTTGTTCAAAAATTCATTTTTTTTTTAAATTTTGCTTTCTGCAAATGGGGGACTCTCCTCAGTTTCAAGGGGTACCAAGCAACAAGAGGGGAGTGATCATCAAAATCTAAATTTCAATAGAACAACCTCATTTGATTTCAAAAGAATCCTAATTAATCACCAATTTTTTTCTCTTAAAATCTAGCAAAGTCCAATAAATGCACATTAAGGTTGTTGAAGGGAGTAGGGTAATAGACTGGGTACACAACTCTTGTATTATATGCATGGGTCATCAGCATTAAAATGGCTTAGAAGACAAATTTTGTAAAAATTATATCATATTAACCCCTAAAAGACCAAGTGTCCATTCAATGTACGCAAGAAATCTCGGGTAGGTTCCTATGAAGTCATTTTTGGTTGGATGTACATGAAATTTGGACATGATGTGTATCTATGTACCCCCTTCTTGAAAATCTAATTATTTTTCTGATTGGGTGCTCGGATCAAAAGTTATGCTACCCTAAACTTTGTGGGCAGCTCGGGCAGTATGTGCAAAACTCTTCCTATGATTTTGAAATTTGGAGGGTGTGTAGCTTACACAATATAAGATGCAAATGTCAAAAAAGATAATCATTTTTAGTCTAAGAATTTCATTCTAGGAGTTAAAGTTGCAAGCCTTGTCGGGCAAGGTTGGAAAAAAACTTTTTCACCTAACTTCAAATGTTATAATCTTTCAATCCATGCGGTCAAAGTTTCTAAAATTTTTTCTAAATGTTCCCAAAGAAGTCTAGTACAAATTTGTACAGTTGAATTTTGAAAAAACAACTTTTTTTTTATTTTTTTCTTGCTGCCCTAAAATGTGGCAGTTTTTGACAATTTCTGTTTGAAATGTGCCTCGGTCCTTTAGGGGTTAAAAAGACCCAAAACTTAGGTGAAGACCAAATTAAAAAAAATGAAAGGTAGAAAATGTTGTTTTACATACATATTAAAAAAAAATTCAATATATATATATATGAAGAATTTAAACACTTATGCAAAATTTTAAAAAATTTATGCAAAAAGTTCCCTCCAATTAAAATTCATTTATTGTGTTTTATTTACAATAAAAAAAATCTTAAATTTTTATGAAAAAGTCCAAAAAGTTGGGTAGCTTATCCCATGATACATGTATTAAAAAAATTCATATAATTAGTTTTTTAATGCTATTATTGTCCTCAAAGAATATTCATTTCATATATATAATTACATTTTTGGATTCCTTGTTAAGACAGCTATAAGAGTTTTGTACTTTAAAACAAATTAAATCCCTTGAGATTTGACTAAAATGCATTATAAGTGATTATAACCAAGGCCATATAATACAGGAGTTGCGTACCCAAGGGTATTAGGTCGACAGTAATAGGTATTAATAAAATTTATTTAAAATAGTAAATTTTAGCCAAATTTTTGTGATGGAATCTCTAAAGAATTGTATGCTCATAGGCTCACAAACTCACACTCATACGTTTACAAAATACCAACCTTGGAAAGCAAGGCAAACACACAATAATGGAGAACTAGGATTTTAGACCCTCCAACTAAGAGAGATGAAATCTAGGCTATTTAGAACCTTAGATTGGCGCTTGTAGGTCAAGCATCTGCCACATCGCATCCTAGCTATCGCATTAATTGCAATACAATTAATTCATTTATTTGTCCATTAATGATTACTATACAACTTTCAGTTCCACAAATGACTGTTGTAGAACTCTAGAGCACTATAAGAACAAGTGAAAATTGACATACATACAACTAGAAGGATATACTTGTGGTAATCATTTTAAACATTTTGTCAACAAATTGTGCAACCTAAACCTACTACCAAATGAGTTGCTAAAGTGCTCATAGATCTTAGATTGGCTTCAATTTCTCTATCAACTCCGTGCCCTATCTATTTCATGCAAGCTCATGATAGAAAAACAATGAGCACTTCAGATGTCCCTAGTAGTTAAAAGACAACCACAACGACAACGGCGTGATCTATTGTCCTTCTACAACATTGATGACCATAGGAGTTGTTTTAATTTAGTTCTTAGGAAATGTTAGAGTGAATCACAAGCGGATCCAACAACTCCAACATTAGAAGAATGGATTGAGAGCACAATCTAAGATGTTGAGTTGAATTTAAGGAACCCTGATGACATGAATTGTTTATTACTTAGTAGGAAGCCGTCACAAAGAGTCTCTCGATATGCACAGATTATGTCATTCAGAAACCACTTTCGAGTGGAGGATGAGAGCACCATATAGCTAGTGACCCACAACATCAGGTAGCCTCCATTTTGTAGGAGTCGTCAGAAATGTTGGGAAATCATTGATTCAATATGTTGGAGTCTTAAAGATATATTTGAGTTGGGCTACAATGCACTAAATACTCACATAAAATTGTTCTGGTGTGAGTGGGTGAAAACCTTAGATAATCAAAGTAATTCCACGTACACTCAAGAGTTGAGATGAGTTCAATTTCCTTGTTGTGAACTTTTGCCACAAATTGCTTCGCATGGTTGAGCCCTTCATTTTTCCTAGCCAAGCCACACAAGTCTTCTTCTCTATGTCATAGGTAGACCTACTAGTTGGAAAGTTATATTACCCCAAGATGCCAAAGCAAGGTGGGAAGTAGAAGACACAACAGATGCCTTCATCAACACTATAGTAGAGACTACGGGGCTAACCAAGCTCCCCAAAGGTTGCTAGTTCTAGCAAAGACGATTAATCTAGTTGGGGCCATTGACTTGTTTGCGGAAGAGAACTTGCTAGCTTAGGAATGATATTAGACTATGATTGCTTTAATATTAAGGCCTCAAAACCATAGTTATAACCACACAATAGTCCATGAGTTGTGGACAATTCCATCCAAAGTCTTGTGAAGTCATTCTCTAGTGATAGTGTACAAGTTAAGAGTTTGCAACATGTAAGGCCTACATCCATCAAAACTATGTCATTGGCACTCTGCCCCTTTTTTGCACTCAGTGTATTGAAGAGCTAATCATCTAATGACTCCAAGTCATTTTGCAATCGCAATGGAGTAGTTGTAGTTGATGGTGACATTTTTTTCTTCCTTATATTCACTATAAGGAAGAGAACCTATTTGTGCCCATGCGGGCAACTAACCGAATAGTAAAACCATCGAAGGGTCTTAGAAGCTAAGTGCAAGTGATAGTGGAGTCATATGGAAGTGGTCCCTAAGTGACACCTACATCTAGGTCCTACAATGGCCATATTGGTGTGTGACTTTGCTGTACCTTTAATAATAGGAGTAGTCGCGGCCCACTCACATGGAAATGACTGACATCCGTGTCCTTATAGTACTATTAGTGTTCTTGACATGTCACATGGCAAAATGCACCTATGAGAAATCCTCTCTTGTCATTTTTGAGTTGTGTGTTAGTAAACCCCACTTGAAATGTATAACAAGCATGTGGTCTAGAATGATTTCTTTCTTTATATTGGATTTCCTTCTTTTCTTGCCAGAACATCAACGACGTTGTAAATAAGGAGCAAATGAATCTTAGACTTCATCACGTCTTCATCTTGGAACCGTAGTTGCGACTACAAAAGGACTCAGATCCTATGGAGGGGGTGCCGGTGCTACAATTATAGAAGCGCCAATCATTTTCTATTGAAACCAAACAAGAAGTCATTCTTTTGCAATCACAAAAGTGCCCATTTTTTTGTAGTGTTATTCTGTATGAATTTGGTATAGTTCCCATTTGTACATTCAATAGGTTGTGTGTGAGCCCTCAAGTTGGCACTTAGAACTCAGGGTTTTCTTTTTTTTCTTTTTGTCAGTATTTTAGCATATTTATATGTAAAAATGCATTAAAAGAGTGTTTAAGTGGTATTTGGTAGAAGTCCCTACCAATATAGTGAGGGATCATCCTAGAAGTCTAGAGTATATAAAATACTCCAATTTCATACTTTTAGTGCCTAGTTGAGAGTCTGAGAGTTCAATTAAGTATTTTTGAGAGAATTAAGGGTTGAAGTGTTAGCCAATCCTAGTAGTTGTCCGTGTTAAACTAAGTCTTAAAAATGCATGTAACAAGTTGGCTGAGTCTATTTTAGGTCTAAAGAGTCTAGTATAGTTCACCATCCAATTCGTAAAGAATTTGGATTGGTAAATTCTTATTTGCAGGTAACTTATAGAAGAATGATTCAATCTACAAATAAAGTGGTGGGAGAATGACTGGAGTATGAAGAAACGTGCTTTTATTCTAAAAGCATGCCAAGAGCCAACATTGGACTCGGTTGTTCCAAGATTCCTCAATACAAGAATAATTTTCCCCTCGAGTGGGAATATAAAAGGAAATTGCTAATTTTAGCTTCCCTATGAATAGTGCAAAGTAAAATGTAATGTTGCACTTTGATTTTGGGAGTTTTCTAGAAGCTATCCAAAAAGTTTTGTATTTTTTTGAAACAATTACAATGACTCTATAGAAAGTCAATTGCCTTTGAACATGGTCGTAAATTCCCAGGAATTAATCATGTTGTGGTAAAATCCCACTAAAAATTAGGATAGTGTTTTGTGTGCTAATAAAAAGACCCACAAAGTTTTAAGACATTCTGACATTCCTAAGTACCAGAATTGGCAACGACATTATACTTTTGAAGAATTTACAACTTGACAACGGGTTGATCGACGTACTAGGAGCTGACAATGTCCAAATGACATGAATGAGGGGTCTTTCTTACTCCCATGAACTTTCTAAGTAACCCTAGCTAGACAATTTCCTCAAAAGAAACAAATTTCAAAAGTTAGAGTTTTGAATTTTCTTAGGAGTTATCGTAAGTTGATTTGACGCTTACAAACGGCTAGGAAGAAGGGGATAAGGGTCCCCTAGGCTAATTTGGGTCTTCTTAACACAATGGCACAATTGTTTTTCAATTTGGAGTTGTTCCCTAAAAGATAGGAAGGGTCCAACAATAGGTTTGATTTTTTAAAAGTAATTAGTAGTAATTCAAAGTTAATTTCGCAAATATCTTTTGGAAAATTGAAGATTGGATTTGGGTAAGATCTCTTTTCTTGAGTAACAAGCCATATTTTGTTTAAAGAAAGACAATTTAGAAATACTTTGAGTTAATTAGCAAAATATCTAGGTTAATTAGGATTATTTTCAAAATATCTTTGGGAAAAGATCTTGGATTTGATTTAGCCAAGATTTATTAGCTAAATGGAGAGGGTTCTAGAGAATTCTTCCATTAAACAAAGATTCTTTTGGAAATATGTTAGGGTAGTTTAGGAAATATCTTGAAATCGAAAGTAAATGTTTTTTCATTGACAACTTACCATGGAGGGGCCTAGGACAAGTATAAAAGGCCCTTCCCTCGAGGTTGTCGGTATCCTCATTCTTATATGTAACTTCTGCTTTTGTTCTCATATGCTACCATCATAGTCGGAGCACTGATCCAAGTCAAGATTCGACCTAATTTTCATTCTAATTCTTGATTTGCACTCTTTGAAGGATGAGAGGGTCCCTTCAAAGTGATTTCTATTTGATTTCTTTCAATTCTTAAGGCTAAGCCTTCATTTTCTTTGATTTGTGAGAGTTTTGAAAAGGATACACTTCTAAACTCTAATTTCGTTTAAAATTGCTTGAATACTAACAATTTGTGCTCATTACAACATAATTTGGTATTAATAGGCTTAAGGCGGTGAAGCTTGACTTTGCCAAAAATTTATTAAACCAACCTTTACCTAGGATTCGTTGTATAACGAAAATTGGGGCTTTAATTACGAAAGTTCAGTTTAAACGATGTTATGCATACCTCCTTTAGTGATTAAACTTGGATACTTAAAAATTTTAAAGAATTAATCTTTAATATTTGATTAAACACTATCATGTGTACCTCCTTTAAAGATTAGAACTTTCAAAATATTATAATTTGACCATCCACACCATGTATACCTGGGGTTGCCCCCGCACGACGAAGTTTTTACTTTGGAATTTCCAAAATTGATATTTCCAAAGTAGTTCCAAGTATTTAGGTATTTGAAACCATTAGAGAAATCCCTTTCTTTACATGATTGAAAAATGCCTAGCAGGTGTAGTAATTGAAAACATTTGATTTAGTGAGAAAGATTAGAGAAAGTTAGTCAAAATTCTTTAGTTGAATCCTTGATAAAACCTTTAGTGGTAGTTAGAAAAACCTCAAAATTTAGCTTAGTTCTTCCTTTATTTAAAGTTACTAAAATTATTTCAAACTAGAGTTCCAATTAGTTTAGAATACTTAGTTTGTTAGTTTAAAATTATTCCCCCAAAAAACACCAAAAAATAAACCCATTTGAATGTCATAGTTATAAGCTTGTAGTAGTGATGTTTGCTTAGGAGAAATTTCCTTTAAAAACCCAAAAATTGATGAGTTAGGAAATTAATCAAAATTAGCATATTTGGTGAAAGTTTCCAAAAATCAATGATAAGGAAGTTGTAACCCAATAATCAAAGCTAGGTATATTAATCCAACAACCAGTTCTGAGAGAACCAACGCAACCAGTACAAGGGGGCAATCAACAGCAAGAGGACGACTAAGGAAGGAGATAGAACAACCACCGAAGAAGGGGGATGTAGCTTGTCATGCCTCACAATGCAATGTCAAGAGCTCGACCTGGGGAGCTCACCTTGACCAAACAGGGAGCCAGCTTGTACCCAACAATTTCAAGGGAAGACAAATCAGAGTTCTAGAACTTAGAGGTGAGTTTTGAAAAAGTGCTTTGAAAATTTTTAATTAATTTAGAAAGTCTTAAGGCTCACCACAAATTAGCTTAAAACTCATCAACTCACATCACTCTCACCAACTCTTAAGAACATGAAACATAAAACAACAAATGAGAGAGTTGAGGAGTTGAAGAGAAAGGTTGGAGATGAAAGGAAGAAGAATCTAATCAATCAATAAGGTAAGAATCTCTTGGGATTTTATTTGAATTTTATTCTCATTACTATTCATTAAATGTTGGTTAGTCATTAATTAGGATTCCTATAGGAATTAGAAGGCTAGGCTTTGGTTAAGTTTTGTTTTCTTAGGTTTAATAAGACAAATAGAGAAAGACAAAACACCAACTAATATCTTTTGAATGATTAGGAAATTACAAAATAATTAGAATTTATTAGATTTGATTTGATTTAGCGGATTTAAAAGGTTTTGAGGTATTAAAATAATTTCTAATTAATTAGTAATTGTTTTAAATACAACCAAAATTAATAAAATCCCATAACCATTAGTAGGAAAAGAAAAATTGAAATTGAAATACAACATTGAATGAGGATTAATTTCAATGGGCATGATGGGTTAGCAAAATGGAGGATGGAGCGGGTTACTACAAAACCATTCATCTTGTGATCCTCGAAGATGGTACAATTGACCCTTTCATGGGAAAGGTACGTTAAAATTCTTCATAATTTGTTTTTTTTTATTTCAATTTGATTAAAATTTCACTTGATAGAATAAACCATTGAAAAATTTAGAAAAATTTAAAAAGAAAATTAACATTTAAAATTTAAAATTAGATTTTAATAATCCAAAATTTAACCATAAACAATTAGATCACCCTTGTTTGAAATTCGGATGAAAAATTGATATTTCCATCCAAAAGAACCAAACATAGGAATCTTAGAATTTTAGATGAATTTAGAAATTATAATTGTTTATTTAGACTAAGAGTAATTAATGAATGAAATTTAATTCATTAGGCTTTTAAAACAAATTTCATTCATTAATAACTGTTTTGTTAGGAATTTAGTTTTGTAGAGTCTTATCTTGTTGGGAAGGTAATTTCAGTAAGTTTTCATTTTAAAAACATAAAATACTAAAAATACTAATTTAGAATAGAAAGTTTGATTTAAATTAGAAGATAATTAAAAAGAATTTCTAAAGAATTTTTACAGAATCATTTAAATTAGGAATAAATTAGGAAATCTTTTAAAGATTCTAGAACCTATTTTCATTTTAAAAAGACTTTAATTTTAAGTAAGAAAAGGTTGGATGAAGTTTGATCTTAATTTGGATGAAATTCTTTGATTATTGGTCAAATTAGGTTTAGTCTTGGAATTAGGTAACTAACACAATTAAAAACCTCAAACCTAAAATCTATATTTATTTCAATTAGTTTTATTATTTTTAATTCATGGATGAAAGTTGTGATGTAGTTTAGGGGTCAATATTTCATCCATTCATTTCTTTTACTAGGGAATTCAAAATTTAACTTGCTTTATTATTTTGGAAAGGGCAAATTACATTCTACAAGTTAGGTTAGATTAATTTTAGTTTGAATTCATCTTTTCATTAGGTAGTTGATTTAGTTAACCACAATTTAAAAGTTTAGGATTACATGATTTAAGTTCAATTTGGATATTTAAAAACAAAGTGCCCATTTCTTGGAAGGCGCGAATTGAATTTAGATCAAAAACACCCTAAGGAAATTGATTTAACAAGCCATAGAACCCATGTGCACTTTTTAACTCAAAGGCTGGAGTTTAAAACACTCACATTTTTGGTGCATCTGCCGAGAGTGACTAGTTACTTACTAGTTCACTTATTAGGCTTTAGTAGAACAACTCCATCACCCACATTTTTGGTGCGTCTGCCAAGAGATGTGATGACATCAAGTATTCACATCCAAAATGGCTCAAGTAATTTACAACATGTTTTTGCTATATCAACTTTGGGAGCAGAGATAGAAGATTCAACTTGTAGTCATCCCAAGATCAAGAATTTGGCATTCGAAGGTTTTCCATATGGAATAACTAATGCCTCCGAAATTTATCAACAACTTCAAAGAATGTCAGTTAATCAATTGGAGTTAGAAAATCCAAAATCATCTCGGAAGGATATTGGCGAACTAAGCAACAATCGGCGACAAGCCATTAAAAAGGTATGTACTTCCATCAAATTCTTTCCTTATCTTTTGCAATTTGCTTTTAATCCTTAGAATTTAAACAAAAATACGAAAACATAGTGCTTAATTTCTTTCTTTAATAAGTTTAGATCGACGGTTGTGAACTTTTAGTAGAGTCAGGCAATCCTTTGAATGGACTAAAATGATAAATTCTTGCCCACTACTACTAAAGTCATGTAAAAGTAAAAGCTATAGGCAATAACCCTATATGCCAACCATCACCTAATGAACCTAGTTGTCATTCCTATTAGCACTTCCAAATGATGGACTACTAAAGGGACAATTAGCAATCTAAACTTTTAAATTCTTAAGTTTGAATTATTTCTTTTTCTTTCTTTTTTCAATGAACCTTAAAACAATTTAATTGTTGGTTGTAAACTTTTGCTAGTAATAGGAAAAAAATTTCTACTACTTTTAGAGATCATGTAAAAGCTATATATGCCTCCAAACAAAAAAATTAGAAAATCCTAAAAAACAACTAAGAATTAGAAAAGATTAAAAATCCTAAAAATTTCAGTTTTCTTTGCTTGCTAAAAAACTAAAAATTAAAAACATCAAAAAATGGTAAACTCTAATCTTTGTAGGATCTAAAACAATAAAAATGTTTCATGGTTGTGATTTTCAAAGCAAATTTGAATATCAGATTTGAAAAGACTCAGCTTCGCGAAGAAGTTATCTAAGTCTTACCTACTAATTGTTGTAAATCACGTAAAAATAAAGGCTTCTTAGTGCCCACCATACTCTAAACTAAGAATATCCTATCAAACAAGGTAAGAACTACCACATAAAAAAATTTTACATTTTTTCAATTTCGTTTTTCAATTTTATGATTTCATTCGTTACCTAAGTCATTCATCAAACAATTTCAAGGTACGTTTCAACAAATTCTTATTTTCAACTTTCTTTAATTACATTCAATTATTGGTGCATTTCACTTTTAATGATAACATTGTGGTGCATTTTTATTTTTCAATTCTAACATTTTGGTGCATCTTCTTTTCAACATTTAATATTTTGGTGCGTCTTACTTTTCAATTCTAATTTTCATAATTTTCAATTTCAAACTATTTGGTACATCTATTAGTTCTTTTATATTCTTTGAATGTAGCTTTGGTTGCGACCTTCAGAAAAGAATGTACAAGCTATTAGGAAGTCAGTCTTCATAGTGAAGCTACCCAATTCCCTCAGGCTATTTCTTAGACATAAGTCTTCACAGTACATCAATTTAATTCCCTAAGGCTAATGTTTAGGTGTCAATCTTAAAAGATATGAAGCTACCGAATATTTGCTCATGATTCTTTGAAATAGCGTAAAAGACAAGCATCGGGGTAGCGATGTTTATCCATCACCTACTAACTAACAATTAATCACAGGTTTGGTCCATCAAAGTTTCTCTTAAGGTACGTCTCTTTTCAAATCATTAATCTAAATTTTCGTACATCATTTTATTTTCATCTTTTCGTTTTTCCCATTCATAGTATGTAGTTTTGGTTGCAACTTTTAGTCATGATGTCAGTCATTTGGAGGTCAATCTTCATGATCATGCTACCTAATTCACTTAGGATAAATTAGAATGGAAGTCTTCAAGTGAAGCCACCTGATTCACTAAGGATAAATTGGGATTTGGGTCTTTCATGTGAATTGTCTAGATTACTTTTATCATTGGTTAGAATAGCATAAAACAATTGACTTCGGGGCAATGATGTTAATCCAAAACCTCTTTACTTAATCTTTATGTTTCTTACTTCTTATATAGGTAGCTATGGTTGCAACTTTTGATTATGATGTGTTTGATTTAGATGCCAAACTTCATTGTGAAGCCATTCAATTCCTTCAGGTTAGCGTTAGACAAAAGTCTTCAAGTGAAGCCACCTAATTCCTTGAGGCCAAATTAGGATGTCAATCTTCATATTGAAGTTGCCTAAATCACGCCCATCATTGACTAAGTAGTGTAAAAGAAAAGGCATTGATGTAGCAATGCTAATCCAAAAGAAGTGAGGACCTTCAATTCAAATCTGTACTAAAATGAAACAACTAAAGGACCATTCAGCAAGCATTTAGGGATTCACGCCTTTGGAAAGAGCAAAATTCTACTTGCTTCCAAAAGCTTCAAACCTTGGTTTGGACTTGCACGTTGCTAAGAACAAACAACCTATAAGCTTATAAGCATCCATACCCCTGCTTCTATAGAATTGACAATTCAAGAAAAAAAACATTAAAAAGTGCTATTTGGAATAATATTTTGGAATTGGTATACAAATAAGAGTTGTAGATTTGGGTTGTAGATACCATCTATATAATTATAATTAGATTCCCCAATGCTATCTCCAATATTTTTTTATAAATTTTGAAAGGGAAATTCCAAATTCCTTCTAAATTCGAATCCAAGCAAAATATTATCATTTTTTGAGTAAAATTTGTTGGAATGGATTTGAAATGAGGTTCTCTTGACACGGTGATTTTTAGAATTTTTTGGGTTTTTCCAATCTATGACCTCATTTTTGCAAATCTAGCATTGAACTAGAGTCAATGCAATTTTGGCTTGGTCAACCATTTGATATTCTTACACATTTGTAATTTAAAAAAATATGTATTCTAGTAACACCAAATCCAACCATTAGATCGAACATCAACTTGATAAAGTATTTCTACAAATTAGGATGACTTTCATCCAAGTAGTAATAAAAAGAAACGTCTATGATTTCAATCTATTCATCTCCCACTTTTTGGATGTTGGAGTGCTCCAAGGTTAACCCTCCAAGGATATGCCCATGACCACTCATTTCAAGCCTCAATTGTCATCACTCGATTTGCTACTATTTTATAGCTATATATGAATGAAAATTTTTTAGTTTATTTTTCAAAGATTAAGACAAATGTCTACTACAAGTTACAAGTTTTCAATTTGGGGGGGGGGAGATCTAAAATTACTATGACCTTTTTAAGAAAAAAATGACAAAAATTCATACCAAATATAAAATATATTGTCAAAATACATGAAAATTTTACCATAGATGTATATTATAGCGTAGAACGTCATAGTGTAAACCAAAGTTACTGTGTCCCTCTAAAAATAGAAAATTAAAAAAGCACAATTATAGGTTCAAAGTTCATATTGCTATAAAATATTGAAATTTATGAATTTTTCTAATTTTCTAATTGGAGTAGAAACTACACTTGGTAAGCTTCATTTCTTTAATTGGATTCAAATCTAAAAAACATCATTTTTACATCTAAAATTCACATCAAGAGAAAATAGCAAGAAATGATAAAATACACTACAAGCAAGATCCATGGATTGAACATCTTATTCTTTAGAAAAAGTCAAGAAGACCATAATAAGGGACTTTGCAATACAAATAATTGAAAATGTATTCTAGTACCCTCCAAATAAATAAATTGGATGAAAATATCAAGATATCATTGAAGAGGTTGAGACATAAGCCAAACTAGAAATCATAGCAAATTTACCATCATTGCCTTTGGTTGATTCAAATTCTTTACAAGTATCAAAATCAGAATCTAAATATGAACCCTCACTTTGAAGTCAACTTCCAAGTCTTAATGACATTGTCTCAACAATTGTACCATCTTTAGCAAAATGCACTTCATATTCTAAAAAATAAACTCAATTGTTTTCATGTTTATTGCATCATCAAAATGAAAGAAACATATCAAACCAAACAATTGTACTATAGTTGATTAGGAAAAGTTTGCAATATGATGGAAATATTATTGTCAAGTAGAAAACTGCCTTGGAAATTCTAATTTCCTTACTTGAGATCAGTTTTAATTGAAACAAAAAGAAGATTGACAAAAAAGAAGACAAAAGAGGAAAACAAAAAATGTAGTAGATATTATATACACTCATGTTAGAATTTATGTGTATTTCATTTAATATATAGATTTATCATAAGTGTAGAACTATGATGATTTAGAGAATTTAGTTGTCATATTGATGCTTTTTACAAAGTATCGGTTTTCATTTATGTATGTTCTTATTTGAACACATGTTTTCTTTTGTACAAATAAAATGACAACATTGTTTTGCAATCATTTTATATTTCCTTCACTTCAATATATGATTTCATTTATTTTCACTTCATTATAGAGTAATCTTATTCACTGTATAGAATTTATAATCAATTTATCATTATTGATTTTTTCTCCTTCAATAATGCTAAAGGATTTAATAATTTATTTTAATTTGAAATTTTCCTAATAAAATAAATAACCATAAAATCATAATATGTACAGTGCATTGAACATTGTTTAAAATATTTAATTTTTGTATTTTTAAATCATATTAAAGATTTATTTAATTATTTAGAGAATATGAAAGTGATTTATGAATTGAATTTAAAGCTTATCTTCTTCTATATAAAGATTTTTTGTTATTCTCTTTTTTAAATTTAAGACCAATGTAATTTTTAAAAGTTTGACTTGTAAACAACTTGTATGGCATTGTGTACTCATCCAAGTGTTTTCTGTGATTTCCTATGTATTCTTTTAATTTTTAATTTTTAGAATAATATATCCGTAATTAAATTTTTATTTTTAGAAACAAATCTCAACTGGAAACCCATAACTTTCACACTTAAGAACTAAAAGTGCAAAAGACTTTTGGTGCATTTCTACTCATTAAGAGCTTTTTGGCAATGCCAAGAATGACATCAAAAACTCCTATATTTCATTTTCCATAAAAAAATTTCAATTTATGGTCTTAAAAATTGCTCACAAATCTGTCATATATTCAAAAGCAATGATACAACTTTAGTACAACCCTCATCGATTCAAGCTCTCCAATGGTATAATGAGAATGACCAATGCGTATACAACTAGGGATATCTCAACTTTACATACAAAACAAACTAAAACAAATGTTACCATTCTATATTGACTTTTACTTTTATTCAACTTTTACTTTGCATACACAATGCCAAGCCTCTACACTCTTCATTGATAATGAATTGAGAGATGGAAATCTCTTTTTTAAGGTATTGATGTTCAAATTTTATTTTGAATTGATTTCAAAAATCAAATTTTCTTCTCCTTTTTTCTTTTTTCTTTCTTTTTTCCTCTCCCCCCTCTTTTTTCCTTTTTTCCCTCCCCCTCCCCCTCTTTTTGCTTTTTTATCTTAGGGTAGGTGTTGGCGCCCCCCCCCCCCCCCCCGTTTGGTGCTCCACATACTTCACAATCACCCAACTTGTCACCACTATTGGAGTCTCATTGGTGTGGAAAGAGTGAGCTTGTAACCAATGAGAGTTGGCCTTCACTACATGCCTTGTTTGTGTACCCTCTTAAGTTTGTGGACACACAAAAGTCCCTATCTGAATTACATTGATGTAAGAGTTGTTTTTGGTGGCAAGAAAGATGTTGGAGTTTTCTAAATTTAGAAATAGGTCTACAGTCTTCATTAAATCACCATAGACCTCATGAGCATTTTCAAGCTTGAGCCTAGAGCCTAAATTGCAAGGTGTGTGTTGACCAATCATGGGTCATATTATGACCTATGCTTGGCACCTCCTTTAGATTGTCCTCTACTTCCTTGGCCTATGGTAGTGATACATATAGCTTGCCGATGATAATGCACACTACAACTCACTACATGCTTTGGTTGCAAGGTCTTCATAGTTGTTGGCCATTTTGTCATTTGCTTCATATAGGCTACACCTTTTTTTTTCTTGAAAATTGCCCCCCCCCCCCCTCGACTCCTACTAATGTGGCAATTATGCTTTCTTGCAAGCCTGGTGTTGCTAGTGTCTCCACCCACATCTCTTTGGAGGACGTAAAGTGTGGCAAATCCATCTCTCTTTGACAACAACGAAGTGGGTCCTCCTCCTTGAGGTCATTCCCTGGATTGTAGCTAAAGTAGAGAGCCTCCATGAGTACAAGAGAGGTCAAGAGGGGCTGAGGCAACACTATAACAAAATATGGTAAAAAAAATTGCACTCAAAATTGAATGCAATTCTTTTGACAACGTTGATGTGCATATACATGTAGTGGGCCTTTAGCTTCTTTTCCGATTATTGACTACAATTTTTGGAATCTTGGGGCGTGTAATATACTATTGGAAAGGTCTTGTTTGCATGCGTAATGGGCCATCACTAAAACGTCATCATAAGGACCGCACTTGATTTTGAATGCAGTTTCTCTTTACCATGTTTTGTTATAGTGCAAGTTGTGTTATCCCCTTACCCTTCTTGCTAACCATTTTTAGGAAAATCATGAAAAACCAACACTTTAATATTTCTTGCAATTTCCTCAAGCCACTCATAGTAGTCATTCCAACCAAATACTTATCCACAACAACAATACCAAAGAAACTTGAGAAATGCGACCTCCAAGAAGCTCCTGTCATTATATAGACTTTGGCTTTGGTTGGACAAGAAGGTAAAACATGTTCAAGAATAAAATAAGTGTCCCAATCCTAGAACTTGAGGCACAAACATCCAAAGCCGTAGCCCTAAACATAGTGATTTCTTCTCCCAAGTCTATGCAAACTATGAAATAAAAGAGAATGCAAGCACAACTTATTGAATGTACGAAAGGAAACTATACCTAATTCATATAGAACAACATGATGCATTGAAATTTTTTTTATTTTTTTTCAAAGAATGGCCAATATTTCATTTTAGACCCTAAACCCCAATAAAAGGTACTTCTACACTTTGTCAACATCAAAGTTAACTCTCTCATGGGACAATAGCTTATGTGCCGAGTTCTTCAATTTCTTTCCTTTACAAAATTCTAAACCTCTACTACAGAAGCAATTGAATTACACATTGCAAAAAGGAGAGAAACGCACTTGATATTCTAGAATAACAAGAAATCCTAAACTTGAGCTTTCACTTTGATGAAGACACAACACAAATTAGTCCTAGATCACCCAAAAAGAAATGAGCACCAAAACACCAAAAAACACAACATTCATCAATGTACCCTTGAACAAAAACCTTTCCAATAGAGTTGTGGACTACACCCTAACTACTCCCATCCACTAAATATCAGCTACAAAATTGGGACTAGGAGCACAAAAGACGAAGTGCGACAACATTCATCAAGCATAGTGTAGATTGTTAGAAAAGAACCATACAACAAGAGAAAAGAAAATTTGCCCCAAAAAACGTCCAACATCTATACATCTCTCCCCCTCCCCCCCCCCCCCCCCGACACACACACACACAACGGGAATATACCCAAGCCAAATGTGCACTCAAATACAAGCAAAAATTAAGAGAAGCTTTATGGATGCACAACACAAGGTACCCACAACTGGACAACATAAGCCCAAGCATTCGGATCACTAACACTGGTGATTGGTGTGACAAATAAAATTTTCCATCATCATTTACGTGACAACTAGGTAGATGTGCCTAAAAATATTGCTTATATTTGAACACATTGATGCTACATAATATGGCTATGCTATGTTGTTACAAACAACACAACATTGTATGCATTTTATTTGTTGATGTCTTTGATAATTTCAATCATTAGGCGCTAACAAGCCCCCCACACACGTGGAGGTCACATCTATGGACGATTTCTATACCATTTGTGGATGGAACTTCTTGCACACAAAGTCATGGTAGTCCTTTGGCCTTGCAATCAACAATAGAAATGTCCCAATACTTAGGTGCATTTCTCCCCATTTGACACACATAGTCTGTGATTCATTTGTATTATGGAATCAATTGATTCACTTTGTTTTTCACGCTAGGCTAGCTAGCATGCATGGAAAAAAGTTTGCCCTCATAATTCCCTACAAAACACAAATCCACTTTGATGCATCTAGTGTCATCAGATCTTTACCATCTATGGTATCAAGCTCCTTAGAAAACATCTCCCTCTTCAATGCAATTAATGCTAGATTTCTTGTGGAAGCTAATTAGGCCCTTGGTCCTTTCTAGCCCACTTGGGCTGACTTTAGTTGCCAAGTGCTATGTGCAATAGTGCTGAGTGGGTATGCCAATTGAACTCCTTGCACAGGGATGGGTTGATTGTGGACAAAATTTGCAAGTACAATAGAACCTATCTCTATACAATTATGTTAGAAACTTGCTAATTTTCTGTAAACAAACTCTTATTGAGACATCAGAACGCTTGTTTGTGATGTGCAAATCCATTGTACAAGTAGCATCACAAATAGAAGAACAATAGACAATGGGAATCAAAAATATTAAAAAAAATAGATAAAATGTGTACTAATGGTCATTATTTATCCATAAGTACATACTCATTTAGGCATCGAAGTGGTGTCATTTTCTAAGTTTAAACCATAACCCAAAATGGGTCCTTTGAAAGTTACAAACAAGTTTGACCAAGCCACATCCAAGATTGGGATGTGCAAACTATTAGAGGCTATAAAATTATAATGCATTCAAGACACTTCTCCCCAATGGACATAGAACTATTTTTTCAATCCTATCTAGAGTACACACTATGGAAATCATCCTTTTGAGTACATTGTGAATCACATACTTAAATCACAAACCAAAAGCACTCATTGGAGGTTAAACTCCAGTGCAAGACCTTCCCTTTTGACACAAAATTACAAGGATGGATGTATATGCACTTCTCGCCTTAAGTACATAGAAGGATTTTCTGTCATCCATCGGACCACTCTGGTCCGCAGGGTCCCTACAGGGTTAAATCGTGGATTCGCCAACTAAAAAAAATACTTTTGTCAATTTCTTATGTAAATGCAGACGTTGCAACGGTTCTACTACTAGTTCCCCTAACCAGCACAAAACATCTGAGCCAGCGTCCAAGCAACGCCGCAAGACATTGACGACATCAACGAAGAAAAACAAAAAGGTGACAGTAGAGCCAAGAAACAGGTTGCTGAATTGAATTATGAGTGGGGTTGAACCCCTATACATGGAAATGCGGAAAACCCACGTCCCTCCTTTCAGGACAAGCTACCTGCACGGGGCACTGGGGCAACAGCAGACTACGGTGCGGTGTTGTGATGTCGGCAAATTCGGTGTCAAGTGTGCAAAGATACAAACTACAGGTCTATGCTAAGGGGGGGGGGGAGGGGCCAATCGATATACAACATTAACAGCATAAAATTGGGGACCCATCTACAGTGTGAATGCGAACTGCCGTTCTCTATGTACTACCGCAGCTGAGCTAAGCCCCTGCCAACTTCAACCTTCCTGTCCTCCGCACGGAAAGATGGGAAGGCTGTCCTACCGATGGCCATCCAGAACGGAATCCTTCTTACCTTGACAGGACTCCCGTCCGCGCTCCCCAACCATCCCGTTGACAAAGGACGGCCCTCCAGCCTGATGTTTCTCTTATTGGTTTTCTCCGAAGCAAGAATGAACATGAACAGTGGTCACAGCTAATCTAGTCCTAAAGGCTTTTGAATGGATGGTACAAGAACAAACCTAAAATAAACAACTGAGCTCTTCAAAGTTACACTTTACAGGCGACCCTGGGCTGCGCTGGCAGGCCCCTTCCGCACACAATGACGTGTTGCTGTCCAACACCGCATTGCCTGCCTTGTCTGCCTTCGTTGGCACGGGTCGTACCGCACTTCGTCTGCGAACATCCGTCTCTATACACATGGTGGAACCTCCACAAAAACTCCCAGCCGCTCGGACTGAAATCGTCTGTGGTTAGGAAGCCGAACAGCTTCCCCGGACGACATGTGCCGTGGAACTCAGAAGTCCAGATCCGCCTGCTGCTTGGCTGCGTGCGCAGTCCAAAATGCATGCGCGCGCGTCACCCTTTCCAGCAGTTCTTGAGGCACGGGCTCCCCCCTGCGCTGATGTGGAGCGATGCGAGCAGTGTGAACCAACGTCTTCCACTTGTCCTGCGAATCCAAAAACCAAGACATGTTATTTCGTCACAAGCCGCACCCCACGATAACTTCAACAAGTGCACGAACCTACGCGCACGGATCTGCAAAACAACAACAAATGCCGAACCGGTCCTGCACGGACCAAGCGGGCTTCCAAAAACTAATCATCTCAGATCGACAGGCAGCGCACCTTCAAATCGACGTAAGTCCTATGCTTCGCCTGTTCGAAAGCCCGCAGTTTCACATCGCGCCACCTGTTTCCAAAGCAACGTGTTAACCACCACTTCCAAAACGACAAAAACTCCATCAACGTCTACCTCTCCTCGGAACACTTCCAAACACCCGGTTCCACCAGCCGTCTCAACTTGCCTCCAGGACACACTCGGATCTCAATGAAACAACACCTATTCTAAACACTGCGACAAGCGACGACCCAAACGTCCGTCGTCCCAACGGCCTCGCAGGTGAAAGGCCCGTCGCCCCAATTTCAAACACTTAACACATCATCCAACACTACAGTCCAATGCTTGGCGGCTATTTACCTGCCAGTCCCCAGCTTCTCCACAGCATGGACTAGAGACTCCACCTCAGAAACGCTGAATGGACGGCGCACTCTGCGTTTCCCGTTATCCAGAGCACGGGAAATCTTGTTCCGCATGGGAACCAGAGCCATGCCAGGGACGCTATCTCCCGTGCCCAGTCCTGGATGCAAGATGATGGCTCCTGATCCGCCCACCAGAGAATCGTGAGAAGAAGTGTGAGCCGCAGCGGCTGCCGAATCCGCCTCGTTTCTTCCACGCCTACTGGCATCCGCTTGTGCGCGTATGGCTGCCAGAGCCCCCGCTGCAGCCACACGCGTCGGATGAGGAGAGATCGCCATGCGCTCGCTCATCTGTTTGTTGCTCTTCATCCCATTGCATCCCTTCACGGATTCCTCCGGAGTCACCGAGAATGCCGCCCCACTGCGTTTCCCGTCAACGTACCCCTCTTCCTCACTCGACAGAGACGGTGGCACGTAAGACGGGTCCGGATCAACCACGGCCCCACCGGCCTTATTACACCGTCCTTTCAAAGGGCACCGGACTCCCCCGTCGCCCACCCCAGAAAGCCCAGGAACTCCATAAACGGGATACCTGAGGGGAGACACAAAAACTCTCTCGTCATGTCCTCGATACACACTAGTCAACAACTCATCCCAGCCAATCACTTGGAATCAGAACCCCAAACATAACCCCCCGACCTCAACCCACAAACTCGCGTACCTAGGTGCTGGCTGATTGGCAGCGCGCGAAAGAACCAGCAGAGGATCTTCCGCTGTAGCAGAGGCCGACGTCAGCACGGGACTGGGCTCCAGCATGAACCCCAGAGACTCTGGCCTTGCACTCCGAGAAATGCCAATCTGAGATAGAGTAGCAGCCTCGTCAGGAACTTTCTTGCCCTGCATCAGCACTCGCACCCGGAGCCCACCCCCCAGCAAGTTCATCGCTGCATCCATAACTGCTCTCTGAAGAACACAACACCAACACCCGTCAAACCTCCAGTTCGCCAAAACCGAATAAACCTTGGCATCGAAGGAACAGCTCACGACATCAATACCAAACGCTGACTCTCCATCCCTACGAACTGATCGTCACAGGGAATCTCAGATGCATGATTTCGCGGTCCTACCTTCAGACTTGCAACACTCGCTGTCTCGGGTAGATCCACAAACAGCTCTGGAACGGTAAACGATTTAATGCTCAGCTTAACTGCACCACCCAAACACAAAATGCAAGTGCGTATTAGCTCTGCCTGCGCTCACTGACGCCTGTTCAAGATCCACTCTCACATCCCAAACACACTGAAATTATACGCAGCTCAGTTGTTCGTCACCGTACCATGCGGTTCCAGGGACTTCTTTGAGGCCAGTCGCGCCGTCCTGGCAGTTGGAGAAGACGCCACGCTGGCTGCTTTGGCTGCACCAACACACATATCCAGTCAGATTTACGCCGCTCCTCCACCCAGTCAATAACAAGTCGCAAGAACAACTCAACCACGCGAGAACGCACACATCAATTCCTGCACCCTACTCCAACAAACCGGGCCTCCTCACAAGTATGCACCATACCGGAGCGACCACCATAAACGGGCCTCCTCATCAACACCGCCAACCGCCGTCAGCAAAGTCAGCAGCACCGGGCATAACTATGTCTCCTCACTTCACTTCGTACTCACCAGAGTCTTTGCACATTATGGCAAGACAACTCGACTAAATTACCACCACCTTCCGAACACGCCACAGACACATACACTAAAGCTGAAACAAAGGCAAACATACCACTGCGTAGCTTGGCTGCAGCCGCAGGAGGCTCACCATCTACACACTCGTATTCTAGCTCCAAAAGATCACTCGTGTTCAAATGCAAATCTGGAGCAGTTTTGGAGCTACCATCGGCCATCTTCTTTCTCTTGTTGGGCAGTCCTCGTGTCGTCCGCTGCCGCGTGTAAGCAGCGATACCACTGAAAAACGACTTCTTTTCGTACCTCGAGTCTGCAACATGTCACAACACAGTTGAATACAGAGCTCCTTAGCTTGCTGTACGCAAGCCTCATAGAAGTCCAGCACCAACAGTCAGCAAGACTCAACCAAACCCTTCCCCACAATCGGCCCAACTCCACAAAATGCTTCTCAACCTCATGGAAACCACGAGGCCGCCTCCACAGTGCCATCCCACATGCACACCAAATCCTTTGCACGAGGGGGACGGTTCTAATAAATAAATAACCACCTCCCTCTAGCCCGTCCACCCATCCTTCTCGGACGATCAAGATTGCATGTTCAGGAACACGCAACAACATCCACACAGCGGATAAAAACAAACGGGGTTGCTACCTTCGCTAGAACCTGAATCCGTCGACTCCATTTCTGCATGTTGGCGCTTCGTCCGAGTCACAGCCACGTGGTTGCGCTTACCAACCTTCACGGCCCTCCGAACCTTCAAGTTCCTGCTGTACGATTCTAGTTTCTTCGTCATTATCTCGGGATGAAGGCGCTGAGACGAACGGTGGACATGTTCCCTCTTGTAGAACTTCCCGTCCATCCCTCCACTCATCACCCTCTTCACCATAGGCCTCGTGCTTCGGCCTTCCCCTAAACCAGGGGGAGCGACATGAACAGTTGCAGAAGACGCGGCGGCGGCGCGATTCTTTCCCGACGCGACCACGCTTTTATCCTCCACTTCCATGCTCGTCGAATCCTCCCCCATGGCCTCTGCTCCTTCGACTATCGCCTCCGCCGATTCACCGTATTCCCCGCTCTCCGACATCTTACACTGCATGTGAATCTCCGGGGTTGAGTTCGCTGAGTTCTTCGAAGCCTGGTAAGGACCCTCCTGCACTAGCCCAGATCCGGCCTCTGCGTCGTCCAACGACAGGGAACACTCCATCTTCGCCTCCGACTCGCCCGCCAGCTTGCAAGAGCCCTTATCAGATTCTGATGACTTGTCGGTTGCGATCACTACCGCGTCCACAACCGTCTCGCTGCAAGGGGTTTCTTCCACAATCTCCACAGCTGCTTGCCTCGTTACCTCCACTGTCGTCCCTGAGACCGACCCTTCCATCGTCGGAGGTTTATCAACCTTATCCACGCGGCATTGCTCTACCTCCGCAATTCCCCCAACCGTTTCCAGAGCAGGCATCATCTCCTTGATCTCGAAAAAAGGAGAGCCCACACAGTGTCCGGCCAGTGTGGTTGACATGTCGCTATCGCACAGAGGTTGCACAACCTGCAAGGACATTTCCCACTCCTATGTGAGACACATGGACGGGGCCCAATCCAGCGACATAGTCCACCAAATTCAGGATGCACTGTGCAAGTATCGAACTCTCATGAAAGACCGGCACACTCGGACGTCAACACATTGGACAACATGGAGATCTCATGTGACGTGAAGGGAACAGAAAGTCTGCGGGCTGTGCACTCGACACGGCAACGAAGTACCATGACAGCAGCGAAAAAGAGAAACTTATGGCAGAGGTGAACTGAACAGAGGAACCTCGAGTAACAAACAGGCAAACGATTCAGAGATCGAAAAGACAGACGTCGTCACAACATTCACCTGCTCATTCGGCGACGAGGCATTCGTATGTACAAGTGCAACATTGCCTTCGCTCGCTGAAACATCCTTTACAAAGCTTTTCCGTTCCTCTTCCTGTGATGGAGTCCGCACCCCACACTTCACGCTCTCCAGGCCCTTGCTGCCCTGAACAAAGACGTCTTCGACTGTGCTCAAGTTCATCTGATCGTCCCCCTCCGACGGAGGCTTGCCATCTGATTGAGGCTTATCTACAGATGCGAAGTCCCTCACACTCCCAAGACTCGTCACTTGGGAATCCAAATCAGACTGAGACTTCTCTTTCGAAGCCTCCTGGTGAGTCTGCTTGCTTTTGTTCGGATCTTCGCTTCCCGCATCTTGCAGTATCTGGCCCGCCACCGTGGCAAGCAGTTCGAACACTCCGGTGCCAGACCGATTGTTGCCTTGACGCTTCGCAGCATCACCTCCTCGACCCTGGTATTCAGTCCAAATGTGTCAGAACTGAAAGGGGGCCAAGGCGCGCTCCAAATATTAAAAAAAAGAAAAGAAAAGACTATCATTCACTGATCATCCGTGTCAACCGCACATCGTACCCGATGGGATCGCATGGCCCGGGGCAACGCAGGTCCGTCATACCCCGGAAAACCACCACTAACTCTTCGCGTTCGAGCCTCCATCCTTGCTCACATTACCACTGCATGCAAGCCACTCACAACATGTTCCGCTCGTGTAGCCGAACTAAGCATTCAACGTCGTCCCGCGCGATCGTCTCTACCAAATGTAGCATGAGATGATCCAAATCCAAATCCAAATTCTGCACATTCACAAACACCGAAAGGCATTAGCTATACAAGCAGTTCTACGACACCAACCGCGACTCCCCCGAAAAACCGCCTGTGACCGTCACACAACGAAACTAACCGTAAAATCCTGCACGCAACATTCAAAATACGAAAATGGAGACGAAAGGGGAAAAAAAAAAAGAACGCATCCGTCTCTGCACAGGCCCACCGCCTCACGCATCGAGGATCGCAACGGGGTAAGGGACTTCGGATAGTTCTCAGACTCGGATCTCTCCATCTCGGACCATCCTTACACGATCGCTGAGAATCGGGCTCTATGCTGCCGGAGCAACGCACGCACCAGGTTGGCAAAGAAGCCTGCGATTGTCTTGCTCTGGACGTCAGCACGTCGGGTCTCAACAAGGGATCTCCCAGAACCAATCCCGAAACCCTCGCTCAACCACCGCTAAGGAGACTTCGCGGACAAATTCCGGAACTTTCATTTTTCAAAGGTGAAAAGGAAGGAGAAAGCGACGTGAGGGACCATGTGCACGGGTAAACACTCGGTCAGATTCGATCAATTATGCAGAGATCTACCCTCACCGGTCCAGGATTCCGGGTGGTCCTCGCTATGCCATAATTGATTTGCTAAGACGGAAAAAGAGTGGGGAAAGGTTCTTGGGAAGTCATATCGCATGTGCACAAGCTTCTACTCAGAAATCGAAGGAAGTGGAGCATGTCAACATAGAAACCTCGACGCTCATTCTGGGGTGCGCAAGGAAAGTACTCCCGCGGTCAACACAGGGTCGCTCTCACAAGCGACGTGCGATGGTCGCGACGGAGCACGATTACTTTCGCGGATGAGAAGCCATCGCAGTATAGCACCAATTATCAATGGACCGAAAGAAATTGTTCCGAAACGCTTTTACGCCTTTGCCTTTGAGCAGAGGCCTTAACACTAAACCCCCGACACGAACTAACCCCAGGCCAAGCTTCATCACTCCTCGCGGGATCAATATGAAATCGTGAGCCTCTGCAACCGACCCTTCTCATTGCGCCAGACGTAGCAAAAACGCCTTGCTAATACACTGCGCGCGCGCTAACATACAGGAAAGCGGACGGATCTGGGGAGGCGTTACACGGTAAACCTTCAAATAAAAACCCCGCTCCCCCGTCAACCCTTCGTCAAAACCTCCGTGAAACCTAGGCCATCTCGTTAAGCAACCGTCTCCATCAAGCGGGCTTTGAGAAACCAAAGCGGCGATCCTCTGCTTCGCTAAATGGAAGCACTGATACCGTAAGCGGCATAAGTGTCGTTTGAAGAACACATCCGACATGCGGAAGATGCTCAGCAAAACGCTGTTGGCCTTCAAGACAAAGACAACCAGCGCGTATGGTCCAATTTCGAACGCTGCTTCACCGTGGCTTCGTGCTCGTCCCGAAGCCTCGCAGAGATCTAAAACGTCGGCAGTGCGTCAACTCTGCGCAGCTTCATTCACATTCCGGTATCGAGCGAGTGGCTTTGTCGAAATCAAATAAGGGGAGAACTGCTCTCATCCGTGCGTCGGAACAAGGCCGCAGAGTCTCTGCCGAATAGCCAAAACTAAACGCAAGTATCCACAAGAATCATCGCTATGACAAATTCGACCAAACCAGCACAATTGCCTCGGATGCACCAAAAACCTGTCGAACGTATGCCAATTTCTCCAATAAGAACCAACATACAGGTAGATCTGGAGAGTCCGGCAACGACCAGGACGTTTGGCAAGACAGTGCCACTCGATAACAGACAAAGACATTTCACCGGTCTCGCACGACCTCATCAACTGTTCAGACCTTGCAATAGCAGAAGAAACCGACATCAAACCAAGTCGGGACAGAGACGAAATTTTTCGCCTGCAGAGTGTCAATCCGCATAATCTGTCAGTGAAAGCGTCTTTGTTGTCAATTAAAGAAGCAACTGCCAAGAAAAGCTGGAGGAAACGGCCATGACATGTCACAACGAAGCCGAATCATAAACCTTAAACATCATGGCCAGGTTTTCTCGCGTTGCAACTGAGTCAAACTCTCTCACAACCACCGGTTCACGCGTCAGTTTACCGTCCTTGTGAACACAACACACAGGGCCTGGAATGGCTCGAGAGGTCAACAACAAAGCATTCAAGAAAATAAGACTCAGGAATGCAGCGGTTGAGGCAGGAGATAAGAAGTAGAACGAAACCTCTGTCTTGGCAACAGACTCACCAATGCATATCTAATCGGAAGTCGGTGAAAAAAACAAAAGCCTTCAAACTAAAACCCGATCATAAACCTCGCTTTCCCAATCCCAGTGCAACCACCTCATAATCTTATCAATCACACGGAAGCCGAGACTCTCACCAAAAAGTCTAAACTCTCAACACATGTAATAAAGGCCAAAATCACGCACACCACACCACCACCGCGCCAACCAAGTGACTGATCTACAATTAACACGTTATCTCCACGATCCCTTCGTACTCTCCCAGCACCGTCGCCCGCTCATCAACCCTTCCCAGCAAACCAAAAGCACGATCAAAACGAAATTCCACACAACGCCAGGCAGCAATTCCCACCTTCACAACGCCAAGGGGTTCCGCGATGCAGGGCCAAACAAGGATGACAATACGCCGATCGGAAGCTCACGCTGGTGTCAATTGGAAGGCGTCAATCCGCGCGCACGCTAAATCTGTTCTGGAGTGAAGAAATTGGAGAATCGGCAACGAAGGTTTGGGGGAGAAGAGAGACACAGAAGAGCGCTTGATGAGACCCCGCGAGAAGACAGGCCAGCGAACCAGAAACCGTGTCAGGGCGGGGAAACAAACAAACCTCAGTACAAGCCCACCGCCTCCACCCGGTCGCCCGGTTTCCCTATGACCCGGTATACGCGGCCGGCAGCCATACCCTCCCTATACCCTTTATATATCCGCCATCTTACCTAGGTATTACAGGGGTTGCCCGGTCCATGATGCCTGAAGACGGTCCACAGCCGGTCGTGCTCGCCCCCGCTGACCGACTCCCCCGGAAACCTCAAACGGGGGCCACGAGCAGCTGACCGCGCTGACCGGACCATACCCACCATACAACCACCCACCATGTGCTTTTGCCCCCATTCTTCCATGAGCTTCCCTTTCAGAGCATTTTTTTCCCTTGTTCTATGGACAGCAGACTTCCTTGCTGTGTCTGCATTAGGCATCATAATTGCGAACAAGGGCTAGTTTCCTTCAGGGAAAAATTGTTGATACCATTTTAAAATAGCCAAAATCAGTCAATAGGATCACTTAAGCCCTTGAGTTGGGCCACGAATTGGATGCTAAAGGCTTTCCTATATTGAGAGGCAGCCCGATTTCCCCCCCCCTAATCACACAGCAGCTTACTCGTGACACTTTACATGTTAAAATTTGGGCCCAAGTACAGCAATTGGGCGTCCCTAATCCATGCTGGGTTGGGCTGGACCCCATCCAATTGCCCCTCATGTTTAGTTTTCCTTGTTTTGAACATGTTACACTCCTTGAAATGGGTACAGTATATCACACTCCTCATCCCTCAGTTGTTGTATCAAACAAGTTAATGGTACGTTCGCACTAGGTGCCACCTAAGCTTGATTGATACAGGGTTCGATCATTAATTAATTATAGCAGCCAGTACCTCGTCATTCCCCAGTTCAGTTCAGCAGAGGGGTTGGGCTTCCATATCATTTCAGCAGTTTCAGCATTTGGAATATACTACATGTGCATATATCCCATGGAATTATTCTCTTCTAAAACTCCTGATCTTCAGACACTTGGGTCGATAATCAACTGTTGCAACTTCAGGAAGAAGGTATGACGGCAGGAGTGCATTTTTACCTTTGTTGTGTGTAGAAACTCAATAATTGCACGGTTGGGATCGATTGGGGTTGGGTCCTAACATCGACAAACTTAAGCCGAATTCAAAAAAAGGGGGACACAGTTCTTATTATTTTGCCTGCAGGGTTTACTGTAGAGTTTATTGCAACAAGTCTCGGATTCCATTCGGAAAAGCAATGTGGGAGCTAAGGTGGGTGCCTCAGAGCCGCCACCTTTTGCTATTGTGCCTAACTCCTATTGTTAGATTGGTCAAATTTGCATATTTTCTTTTTGGCAAGTGAAAGGAGGTTCCAACACACCAAAGAACACAACATTTGGATACCATATGCAAGAGTTACAAAGGGTCAAACTGTTTTTTGAGGTAGATGATGTGGAGTTGGTTCTTCAATATATGTACATATTGATTTTGGAGATGTACCCACCAGTTTTAATCAAAGGACCCCTTAACTTATTGAAATGCTCATGCACCCCCGAATAAGCTAAAACAATATATCCATTACGGACCTTTTATCCATTATGGACTTGTGAGAATGCCCCCATTATGATTTTCTTTTAATGATTGAGATTTGGGCCACATTCAATGTCTTAGCTAATTGGAATAGAGTAATTAGTGACCACAATAGGAACTTTCAATTTTTTAGTGTTAATTCATTGTAAGAAGTGCCTTTTTCAAGTCTTCTATGTTTGAAAATATTGTGACCACAATAGGTGAGCAAGATGAGTGTTATGGATCAATTTAGGTTGGTTTGGGGGTAGTCTTTAGACTCTTTTAGGCTGTGATGGGATGAACACTTCAAAAATTCATAACAAATTCCCACGTTGTCGAAAAAATATAGTTTCAAATGCTCTCGCCAATTTCAATCACTTGACTTTCTCTAGCAAAAAAAAAGTAAAAAAATTCAGAAATGACAAGAGAGCAAATCCCCCATTTGGTTCTTAATGGGATGTTTTACCTTATAGTTCTAGCAAGGGTGTTGAGTGTGCCCTTTGCTGCAGAGGACAGAGAACCAGCTCGCTGGACTGCTGGAGTTCTGATGAATTAGTCAAGGAAAGGTATTGATGTTTGGATTCTGTCTCTCTCTTGGGGGTCCACTAAGTTAAAGCCCTCCGAAGGTACTGCCAGACCGCACATGCATTACTACCCGACCTTTTGGCAATTGGCACATTCAAAATGATTCATTTGTTCTCGGAGAAATGCCTTGAGGCTCCTTCAGTTCTTCAGTCTGCTGAAACTATTTTTGGAATTTTTTTTTTTTCATTTCCTACATTACAGTAATTCATATGTCATATTTAACCCCTCACCACCGGAGGCTTGAACAAGTTCAAAAACAGCATTCCTTTTGAAGTGTTATAGATATAATTTTCACTAAGTTATAGAGATCTCAACCGTATGATCTTGTAGGGCACTTGTTGTAGATGGCATGCATCAAATTTAGTGTCATTTGACCGCATAGATTGAAAGATTATAATGTTTTAGTGTTGAAAAAGGATGATGAAATTTTCCCAGAAACACATTTGGAGGCAAAATTCAGTTTCTAAATCAACTCAAATGAAGAAACTTTAAACTAATAAGTGATTCAAAATCAGCATAAAAACACATTGATGAAAAAAAAAATATCCTTCAATTGACACATTGTGTTGGCAAAATGGCTTTGAAATGTCAGAAAACAACAAGAAAAGTTGCAAAAAACACATCAAAAACTAAACCTCCTCCTACTAAAATGCTTCTCCATCACTCCTAACTTCTTGGATTGACATGAAATTTTATACACACAAACTGGACTAGTATTCACAACTTTTCCAAAAAAATATTGGAAACAAACATTGTATGAAGAAGAAACAAGCCACCGAAGTTAACCATAATCCAAAAATGTCGGGATTTTGAACTTCGAATTGCTCCCAAACATTCAGAGCAACTTGGATTGGCATGAAAATTCTACCACAATAACTAGAATTCAAGGGGAACATATCCCAACAAATTTTATTGAAAAAGAACATTAGATGAAGGAGATACAAGCCCCCAAAGTTGCAGCCATCAAATGCAGTTTGGTGAATTCAAATTGAACTTGTGAACTTCGATTGGCTTCCAAAAATTCAGTACACCTTGGATTGATCTGAAAATTTTACCACACAAACTAGAAGAGAGAGCGCAAATTTCCCAACAAGTTTTATTGAATTCAGACATTCGATGCAAAAGTTACAACACTTTGAATTTGACCTAAGGACACTTTTAATTTCGTCCCCTTCAGCGGTGAGGGGGTTAACCCCAATGACGCATTGATTTCATTTCTAAATTGAGAACAAGGTATAAAATGAAAAATTACATATAAGGTAGATCACCCATTTTTTACCATTGAAGCAATTGAGCATATCTAAAGTGTTGGTATGTTGAGTGGAAAAATTTTCCCATGCTTAAAAATAGGTTTTAGAAGGATTGTATAATTTTTCACAATTTTATTTTCCAAAACAAAATTACTATGAATTTTTTAGGTGAAGATTATGTTTGTCCCATATCGGTCATATAATTCTAACAAATGATTGGTTGCAAAATCAAGAGTCATGTAGGCTAATCTTTAAGTGACTACTCTAGACTAGATGTGTGGTTTCTTGTAGCCTCCTCATAATCTCTAGGATTTCTTAGTGTGGGTGATTGCAAGAGACACTTATCCTACTTTTTGTCCCCTTAACCTTGGACATGCGGTTTTTTTGCTCATAACTTTTGTGTCATATGCCATTTTTTCATGAAATTTGAAATGGAAGCATATGTAGAGGTTTTAGACATTGAGTAATTTTTTGCAATTAAAAAAATTTATTTTACTATTTAAAAAAAATGATTGGATGTCTACCTTGATCATTTGGAGGGGGGGGGGTAGTAATATTTTGGATCCAGAAATGCGAATTTGAAGATCAAATTTGGTATTCAAAGACTTCTACTAAAGTAACACAAAGTGCATGAAGAAATTTTCTAAAAATAATAAACCATCCACCTTCCACATGTGCTCAAAGTGCATTACCTTTGCTTGAGTGCAAAGAACATATTTTTTTCTCCAAAGATGAAAATGGTTGAGAAAGAACATCTTCAAGTTAGGAAAAATGTTTGTTTTTCATTTGAATTTTTGAATTTTTTTACTATTTTCTAAAAATTAAACATAAAGTGTCCACTTTCTTGGCATTTTCCATGGTGTTTTTTTGTGCATAACTTTTAGAGATAAATTTTTCTAGGTCTAGATTTTTAGAAACATACTATTCTCAATGATTTTCAAATTATCCATATTTTACTTTTAAAAATTTATTCCAATAGTAATAGTACTCTACTACTAAGGTTGTCTTGAGCCCAAAACAACAAGTATTTCTGGCAACGACCCAATGCCTCCAAGCCTCCTAGTTTTCTTTGAAGAAACTTCGCATTGTAGTGATAGAATACATTGAAGGCATGGTGGGGGAAACCTAAATCTTGCCAACACAAGTCTTGGAGCATTCTTGTTAAACTTCATAATACACCTTTGAATTCTTTGTATTACATACTCTTGTCTTCTTGAATAGTCGTAAGGTTTTGAAAAGTATTGCACACTCTCGATTCTGGTCTTGTTGGATATATGTGGAGTTTATTGGTTGATATGTATTTCATACTCTTGCTTTCGGTCTTCTTCAAAAACTTGAAAAGAATGAATAGTTGCCAACTTTGGTACAATTGAACTTCCAAAGTAAAATGAGTTAATATCTACTATGGTGGTCAATTTTAGTTATAAAATATAGTGCTATTTTAGGCAATGAATAATTTTGATTCAAGGCCTTTGTGGCCCAAAACCTACAAGAATGTTGATGATTGCCAAATTGTTTATAAAATGAAAAGACCACAGTAGCTTATAACAAGATTGATGATCACTAATCTTTCTATGCAAAATTGTTGCACCACTAGTACTTTAGGCATATCATGTACATCTTTAATGAGAATCATATTGAAGTAAATTATATAGTAGCACTTGAGATTTAAGATGTATATTATGATAATTTTCTATAGAAAAAAATCCAACATTTTCAAATTGATTTGTAGATTATATAGATTGGTGTTTTAGATCTATATAACAATATAAAAAATTACTATTTGTTATTGACATGATTAGCAAAATGAACAAATTTAGAGATTTTTTTTGCTACAATTTTTAGGAGCAAGCTAAATTAACTACAATTTTATGTATTGTATTCCATGATGATGTGGAACATTCCCTACTAAAAAACTAATTACAATTATCAAATGTGATTTGAAAAATGTATAAAAATAGGAATTTTTTTTTTTTCTTATAATAATTAAAAATACATATTTTTCGAGAATTATGGCTTTTACAATTAGAAATATTTTTTGGAATCCTTAACCATCAAGATATCATATATATACACACATAGAGAGAGAGAGTAGATATGACATTCTATTATTAGGATTATCTTATCTGGACGTGATGTTAGTTTTTTAAATTGAAATGTTTGCTAGTATTAGTCAAGACATTTTTTGATGCATTAGGATCTCATTTGGAGATAGACAACCAATTTTTGTATCCTAAAGTTGACAAAGTTTATTCTAAAGTTTTGTTATCGATATCCATTGAGTTGGACGACATGTCCATTGAGTTGGACGGTCTCAAAAACTATCAAGTTGTTTGATCAAACGATCATGTCCATTCAGATTGCAATTGTTTTCATCCACATTCTACAATGATGGACGTTGGGGACGGAGGTTGATGTTACGATGGACAGACAATTCTGTTAGATTTGATTTGGCACTTGGATGTCAAAATAATATCATTTTAGCATTTGGACAATTGAGTAGTTTAATATGATTTTCTTAGCTTTCGGCACATCGCTCTTCATAGTTTTCCAACACTCCCCTTCACTATAATGTTTTGGCATCATTGCTCCCCTTCGCAATGATGTTTTTTCTTAAATTTTTCTAAGAATAATTTTTGAATATTCAGAATGGACAACAATGAAAGTTTCTCAAATTTTTAGAAACAGTTGTACAATTTTTCATATTTTAGACATGTTCCAATCTAATCCTAATTATTTAGAAAACTAACCTACATATAGGGTACTAATGTCATGACATGATGCAAACAACTTTGCCCGTTACAAGATAGGGCAAATTCATACAATTTCATGATTTTTCTAAGACAAGTCAAAACAATGTCTTCTCAAACAGCAAGATATATGTTAATGTTGGGAGAAGCAATTGTTGTAATGACATATTGAATTAAGGAAAACTCATATCTACAACTCCCCATGAAGGGAGTACAATACATAACAATGAAATCCCAAGACTCAATAAATGAGGAAGATTCCTACTGTAATGAGAACTTGAAAACTTGATAGTCAAGAGAAACTACAACTATTAGAGTTGTGAGACAGTCAAATTTGCTCATTTAAAAAAAATTAAAACTAAAATATTGGGCAAGAGTACAAAATATTCTTGATGAAAAAAGAAACTAGAGCGGCAACATGCCAATAACACATAGCTACAACTTTAGCATCTTACTTATACAAAATATAAAAACTCAAGGTATAGAAGTATCAAGAAAGTGGTAATCTTGCCATCCAATTTTGCTAGATAATTAGAGGGAATGCTCCTCATCTACACCCATTAGATGTTTTTTGGGCCTACGGAAGACCACAAGTTCTCAAACTATGGGGAATATAGGAACATGGAGACTATCACATCAACTATCTAATGTGGGGTAGGAGACGACCATCTCAAATAATATTTTTAATTAATTTTTCATAATTTTTAAAAACCAATGATTAAAAAAATTAAATTATTTTTTATTATTTTATTCTACATAGTAATAGCTGGTTCATAGAATGAGAATAGACCTGAAACGATCTTTTAGAGGCCTACAAAATATCTAATGGATGCAAACCAATAAACAAGACATGTTTTAGTCTATGTCTGTGAGGTGTCTTCACAACATTTCTAATTGTTATCTTTGTCACCAATTTCAAGCATAAAAACAAAGCAAGATAGGCATGATCTTTGAAGCAATAAAAGAAAAGCCTCATGTTAACAAAAAAGCTCTCTATTGTTATGAAATTTTATTCTCTAGAAATATTCAAGGGAGTTCTACAACTTTGTGATGAGGTCATTGTATTATGAGCCTAGATTATGTGTGCAATGTTCACATGGTAGTAGTAGTGAGCAAACGACTAGCTACAAAGTGTTAGTGTAAAAGATTGAACCCATGATTCAATGTTGGAGTTGAGTAGACTTCCCAAGGTGCACAATAGGCCCAAGTGATCGTCCAATCAAGCCTCTCTTGGCCATCTATCCACCCTCTAAGTATTGGCGAGAGGGTGTCTTCGTGTGTGTATTTAGTGGGGTGTTAATCACCATGTAATACCACTAGTGTATGTATAGGTGAGGACTTATAATGTCCCAATACTAGCATCAAGTGTACTCAAGCCCACTAAATCCAATTACCCCCTCCCAAGTATGTGCAATAGTACCATTTGTTCGTGCAAGATAGTATCATTATAGTTTGTCAATATAGAACTTGTTGATGTTTGTCACAACTTGGAAGGTTTCTATATGTACTTCCTAAAAAAAGCATAAAATAATGATCCTATTATCATGGGAATTTTTTTAAGACAGAGAGTACACTATCATATAATTTGTCACTTATTGCATGGCCAAGTTGTCAATTCATACTTGTAGGAATTTGATTAATAATTGATGAATATTAACTTATATCTACCTATTGATAGGATTTACTAATCCGATATTTGATTGAAAAAAAACTTAACACTATTAAAGCAACTCCACCAAATTGTAATACCAATATATGTTTCTTAAACTAACCCAATACAATTCTAACCTTGAACAAAGAACCTCTATTCGTGAGAAATACATCTATTTTTAGCTCTTGAATTTGTTTTAGTTTATTTACACAATATCAAGTTTATGCATGCTAAGAAACCCTTTAGTCCTGAGCAATGTTCAGGAAGAACTGGCGGTTAGTTCAAAGTTAGCTGGTGGAATTGGTGAGAAAGCCAGTTGCAATTTGAAAACATCGGCTCAAAACCGGTGAAAAAACCCCAAAAAATTCGATTTTGAATGGGAAATAGAGAAAATAACCGGACTCTGTACTTGAAAAACCGGTTCGATGTGGGAACTGTAGGAAAATAGCCGGTAAAACTCAAAAACTTCCTGAACACTGGTCCCGAGCTCTTTTCATTCCCAACAAGATCCTCCAAGGCTCCAACATCAACAAAAGCTTAGTTAAATTAATAAAGAGAACCGTACTGAAATGCTTAGACAGACAATTAATTTTAGGTGCAGTTACCTTATTAGCGAAGAATGTCATAATTGGGCAGGGTACGGATAATATAATAGGCTACGTTAAGTTATCCCTGCCTTCCTTCCTTTGCAACGACCAATGACTGCTCTTTCTTTCTCTGACACGTCCCGATAGCCACTCATCCCCCTTGCAATGCTACAACCATGTCTTTCTCGTGACGATTGGCCCCTGACAAAATCTACGATCAGACTAGATTCTACTGACCTGGTCCAAACCCTCAACTATAGAAAATTTCCTAGATTCCAGAGACCAGGCCCCCGAGTCTCGGGCGTCGGGAAGTTGCGGGGCTACTGGAAGGTAGATAGACTCAAGAACGAATGGCGCAGTCTGCGCCGGAAAATGCTCGTGGGATTCGTACAAATCACGGCGTCGATCATTTTCTTCCCATCACATTGGAATTTGATTTTTCAACCAGCATTTGGTTCTGCGAAATTTAAAATTCTCAGGTGATCAAATCAAATCAAATCAAAGCTCTGAAGCTATGGAGCTGATGGCGTTTTGGTGCGTTTCGTGTAAGATGCCCTAGTGAGGCGATTTGATGAGTCTTTGTGCATTGTTGTGAGTGATTAGGAAGCTTGGAAAGAGAGGAGTATTGTCATGGCAAATGCGATTGGAAGGAGTGTACGGCAGCAGGTGTTGCAGAGATCGGCTCTGAACTGGTCGGGAGAGGATCGAATATCCGGTGGTGTTTTGAGTAACGTGAATCGGCGGTTTGTTTCTGCTCAAGTGGACGGACTGGACGGTCGGAAAGAGTTGGGTGAAATTGCACCTAGTTTGGACATGCCGCAGGCTCTGCCATGGACGTGGAATTTTCATACGCGGAACGTTTCGCAGCTGGTGGCGCCCAAGGGAAACAGGAGGCTATTTCTTGTGGATACCCTAGCCCTGGTAAGGATGCTGCGTCTTCTTTGAACCGTCGGAGTGCTGTGGTTGCGGGAGTGCTGCGATAATTAAATTAGGGTTTGGTAAGGTCATTCGCACATTGGAACGTGCGATATTGTCCCGTACTGGACTACTTCAAGTCATTCGATCTTGTTCGGCTAGTCGAGTGCATGTTTGCTATCCGACAGTGCCAATTGGAAATATTTGTTAAGCCCTAAAGATTCAAGAGGCTCAAATTAGGTCTTATGTTTTCTTATGTTTTCTTATGTTTTGAGTAGGTCATTTGGAGTCTTTTTTTTTCATTCAACATTATTTGTTTTCTCTCCAACACATTGATGCAATGTTTTTCACTGCTTCTAGTAGTATAAATTTTAACCACATTTCTATTATACTTTCCACAATATGATCAATCAAGATGACTTTTAAAACCCATGAATCCTGAGTCCTTTAGAGGAAAAATCACTGTAATGTCTGGTATCCTAGAATGAGAGCTCAACTTGTGCAGGTTCATCAATTAGGCAGACTTTGAGTACAGTAGCTTGAGAAAGAGTCTTAAGAAGCTGCATCATCCCCATGAAATTGCACTGAGCCGATGATCATGGGCTTACCTGCAGGTGAAAAGGTTAGAGTCGCAGGGCTTGACGTCCAAACAGTCGGAGGCTATCACTGCAGTTATTACGGAAGTTCTGAATGATAGCTTGGAGAACGTGGGCCAGACGTTTACCTCGCTCCATGAAGCACAGCGCGTGAGTCTTGTCCTGTTTATGATTCAAGCTGTCTCATCGACTCTTGGGACATCTTTGTCTTTCGGAGGGGGTGGATTGTGACTATTTATCAATGAATTTATCAATGAATAATTCAAAATTTCATTTTAAACTTGATATAGATTGAATATGAGTGCTTTTTGATATAATTTTTTTTTTGTAATTTTGTAATCTGATTGTCATTTCTGAAAGTTGATTATCTTGCTTATTTATTAAAGTCATGTATTACAAGTCGTTTTCTGCACTAGAAAAGTTAGCTTTTGAGGTGAAACATACTTTTACTCTTTGAACTATAGAATGATTGAATCTGTAGTTTACTAAAGTTTAAAAACTAACACAAGAATTCAAAGTATTTGGGTAATGAAAAAAACAAGTCTTCATCTGCATGGGACATGTTTGAATCCATCCATCTTGCAAAAATTTGCACTGGTGGTATATGAGGGATTAAGCTCCTTCTTAAAGTCTCAATTGAAAAATTTATTCTTTTGGCATCTCTTTACATTCATATAAGGGTACATTCATCTAATTGTAGGTCTTATGACTGGTATGAATCAGTCGTTTGAGAACTGGAATCTTTAAAAGGATTTCAATCTTTTTCTGCAGAGTGAAATGATGGCAGAAGCTGCTCTATCGAAGTTCAAAGGGCAGGTGCAAAGTTCGCAGGTACTTTCCCTTACGCTATAAGCAATGACGGTTTGCTTCCGCCAAACATAAAATGAGGCAAGATAAAAATTCTATATTTACTGTCCCTTCGAATGTTAGCAGGAATGGATTAGCATGTATCTTGGTGGACAATCAATTTTTCACCTAAATTTTTTATAGTGGCATGCCGTCTTTTAAGCTTATTTTACATGTGACCTTAATGGATATTCGAGGAAGATGTGCTTATGCACTGTGTCTAAAAGAGTGTTGGAATCTTCTTGTTAGGAGCACCATTTCTCCATGTTGCAGCAGGAGACGGAGAGACTGCGCACTGACATTGACAAGATGCGCAATGAATCCAAGTTTGTACCATCTCTCTCACACTCAGATTATACCGTGAAATTTTGGTCTTTCGTATCAAAGTCTAGATACTTTCTGCCAGAAATTTGCGAGTTTTGCAGTTTTTAATTAGTATTTGCGTTTATGAGATTATACTTGAGGCTTGAATTTTTGGATTATTGCTCGACCTCATTATTGGCATGCTAACTTCGTTATATGATTGCAGATATGCGATTGACAAAGTAACTTCAGGGCAACGTTTGGATTTAAATTTAGAAAGGGGGTAAGGTAGTTATCTTGCTGTACATGTTCCTGCTGAACTTGCTCAAGTTGCTACTTTGGTGTCGTATCTGCTGTGCTTACTGGTAATGCTATTACATGCAGTGACTTGCACCTAGTTAAACAGTTTCCAAATTGGAGGGCTGCTGTGCGTTTATTAATCTAACCAGATGATTTCGAGTCTGATTAGTTGTGAGGTCAACCTTTGCGAGCATGTTGTAACATCTGGCAGTATCTCGGATAAGCACCGGTTGATATTATTGTTTAATTTCAACAGGCGGATTCGAGATGAACTTGCCACTCAAGCTACAGAAACGTCTAATTTGACCAACAAGCTGGACAGGGTAAGCCTATCCGCACTTGCAATATATTAAGGTTAAGAACACGTCTTTTGCTGCTAATTCCGTGTAATTCTCATCGAGTTAGAGCTTGTGTATGCTGCATTTGTGACTTTGTTCTGCTTGGTGCATTTGTACTTCAAGCCCTCCAAATCCTTAGATCTTTCATAATTGAATGTTATTCATAATCGTTGAGCAGGAGATACATGCTCTGAAGACACAGCTTGAGGCAGCTAAGTTTGATGTGATCAAGTACTGTATAGGTACTGCGTTTTATTTATTTGGTCTTTCATGCGTACTCTTTGAGATACACTTTTGCTATTTGGATAACCAGAGTCTGTTAGTAAGTTGGAATCCCTAAGTTGAAATCATTGCTGTACTGCATGTGGCAAGCATCCTAGGTTTTATCTTATGCAGACAATCCAATAAGCTGCTGATGCACTTTGTGGTCTGCTGAATCTCAGGTACTATCGTGTCACTCACTGCTGTTGGTCTCGGAATGCTGCGGCTTATTATGTGACAGTTGCATTGCCTCGCTTCCCGGGAAGGCTTGATTAACTTCTTTAGCGATGTTTGGTTGTATATTTCATGTATGCATTTGATTGACCTTCATTTCCTGAATGACATTTCATTCACTTTAATAAAAAGATATAATCCTGCCACGATCCTGCAGGATATTTCCTGGACTCTGCCTTGCAGTTCATGATGTGTTGTTTGGAGAGTGTTATCGATGAATGGTTTTGTTTCTAGCTGCACGTGCTGGTGTCTTTATTTACAATTTTTATCGCATAAGTCGTTGCCAAAACTATGGTTGCCAAACCTACGATTTAATTCCCATGTTTTAGCAGTTTTTTTCGTTGGTCCTAGCCTCATGAAGTTGTCTTCATGCATCTCCCCTCATTGAGAACTTTGTAACATCCCATTGGCTTCATTGGCTCAATAGGTCCCTATATTACTACAAAGATTACCCATAAGCTTTATTGTTATTTATCATTATTTTAAGATGTAAAATAATGATTGGAATCATGATCAATTGAGTAATGGTCATGCAATATGGGTATAGGGTTGTTGCAATTCAATGTGGATAGATAAGGCATGCTTGATGTTTCCATTCCTACAATACCTCATAGAGTGAACTTCATTATTGATGCTCAAGTTGGTAGTATTAAATCATAGACATCAAATTAAAAAAAGTCAAAATATTGCACTTCTTCATTCCTTCAATGTACAAGAGTTATATAACCTTGAAAATAGACTGTCAAAGTTTTTCATTTCACTTTATGATCAATTTCAATTTCAAACTCATCGCAATTGCAATGTCAAAGGTTCAAAACATGAGTCTATGATGTCCTTGCCTAGTACTATGTACAATTGAAAGTTTGCAATGAGGAAAAGTTTGAGCTCAAAAGAAGGTTGTCTAAGGGCTGCTTTACATCTAGAGGTTGAGCCAATTTGTTGTATGAGAGGCCAAGAATCCTCACTTGTGATTGGACAAAATGTTGAAATTGATCCCAACCCCTTTACACTTAGAGGTTAGGCCAATTTGGTGGAACAAAGTATTTATTAAAAAAAGACATGATCTCACATGGCCAAAGCTTGCTGAATTGGGTGCACCAAAAATGGGAGGCTAATTTTTGGCCTAGGGGCCAATGTCAGATTTCAATTAAATTTATTTTTCTTATAAAATATTATTTTTTTCAATAAATCTGATCTGTTGGATTTTGTACTATCGGCCTCAAGGGAAATTAGCCTGGCCTCTAGGTGTAAAGCGGCCCTGAAAATTTCAGCCCCTCTCTCTCTCCTTTCTAGATGTTTTTGAATCGACCCGGCTTCTTTGCCTTAAGGCCTTTTCATATGGGAGAATTGGCCCCCGTTCTAATCTTATTCTAATGAGTAGTTGAAGCCAACCTTTAGCCTAAAATGGGTTGAAATTTTGTGCAATCAGACTCAAGGGATATAGGCCTGGCTCCTAAGTGTAAAGCGGCCCTAAGGGCTAGTTCCCCAAACTGTGAACTTCTAACTACTGGCCAGAATATTAAATAACAAAAAAAAGGAAAAAAAGGAATAAAAATAAAAATATAGGTGTTTTTTAAAAAGAATATATTAAAATGATAAATAATAATAATAATAAAATAATCACAGTTTGATGTGGCACTAAGGTAAACCTGCCTATGACAGGCAAAATGAGTGTTTTGTCCTATTACAATTAGCAAAAAATATCAGAGTTTTTCCCATACAAAGACAACTATGAGAAAAGAAGAGAGCAATTGAAATTTTATTTTTCTGACAAAGTATGAATTTCTTATGAATTTTTGAAGTGTGATTACCAATTGGCCCAAAAGAGTCTGTAGACTATCCCAAAACCAGTAGAAAATGTATGCATGATAACCATTCTACTACCTAAAGCAGTCAAAATATTTCCTAACATGGGGACAATATTTCCTAACATGGCTAGAACATCAAGAATTAAAAAAATCACTTGCTTTGATGAATTTACACTAAAAAGCTAGAAGTTCCTCAAACAGGTACTCATAACTCCATTACCATCACTTAAGCCATTGATTTTGATCACTAACCAACCTAATGTAGTCTTAATCTTATTTATTAGAGAAAGTTTGTTATGGATTGATGTAAGACTCTAATGGGTCATTTCCCAGGTGCCTGTCATCGATGGTTTGTCTGTCATAAGCAGGTTTACCTTAGTAGTGTTACATCAAATATCTCGTAGTTTTTTTACTTTTGTAATTTCGGATTTATTTTAATAAAAGAAAAAAAATTCGTAAAAATTTATTTTTTTAATATTTTTCAAAACTGTTCTTGTAGGCCTTGCATGCCCTTCAAGCCTTGCAGTTTGCTGAATTTAAAATGTGTTTTTTTTAAATGAAAAATGAATGAAATCTTTTTTAACCTATGTATCCGACCATCATTCCCTGCTACTCGGGAACTAATGGCCTTCTTTTGAGCTCAAACTTTTCCCAATGCAAAGTTCAAGTTTGGGAGCAAGAGTATACTTATGTACACACAAGTTTGACATAAAGAACTCTTAATTTTTTGTCAATATGTTAATTGGATTAGTTAGTTACACAAATTTGGTCTCCTAGGGTACATGCATTCCAAGAGAGCATATCTTGAGAGGCATAAAATAACTTCTACCATGATAGAAGGTTGAGATTAGAGGAGAGAATATTGGGATTAGTTTGTCTTTCTCCTTATTTTGAATGTTCCCTTATAGTACTTGATATCTACAACGGGATCCACATATTCACAAATTGTAGAACATTTATAGCTCAAGACTAGCACTTTGAGTCAACAAATTCTATAAATTTCAGAATTCTGAAAATATGAATACTTTACGGGGCAATTTGTTCAAATAATTTCTCATTTGTATTGCTCATATCTTTAAAGTAATGCCAAAGTACTGCTCAGATCTTTAAAGTTCAACCTTCCTCTACGACTGATTTGTAATGAAATTGATGAAATTGAGGCAAATAACACTTGTGAAAAGATATGCACGAAATTTCTAAAAGAGATTTGGGTGTCATTGCAAGATTTATTGCAAAGGAAGCAACTTCGGCAAAATGAATCATAGAAACCAGCACAATCCACATCTCATCACAAAATGCTCATTATTCCCATCAAGCACCTCCCCTATTAGGCATCAAAGCAATCCAGGTCATCATGCAGTCATTACAAAAAATCTGGACTCTGAAAGTGGCCGCAACTTTGCTGCCACAGTGGTGCAATAAGGGAAAACAAATATTTACCAAAAAATATTAAATAAAAAATTAATTTTTTTTCCCGAAATGACTGTGCACTAGTGCGACCACCCCGGATATGGCGATTTTCAAATTTTTTATTTTTATTTTTTTAAAGCGTTTTTTTTAATGTTTTTGTTCGAAAAATATTTTCTGTACTGGCACCGCGCTGCGTTGCGAAACGGCCTCTTTCAGGGTCCAATTTTTTTCTATCGGGTAAACAGCTGCGCAACAAGGAGATCAGATTATTCAATTGAAGGGCTTTCCATTGCTTCAGTCTTTCCTTCACCACATAAATTTCCCAAGGATCCGAACTTCACTGACTTATTGTCTAGTTTCCTACACCCATCGCGCCATCTGTCAATCAAGGTCCTTGTAATACAAGTTTGTACTGTACAGTGCAACGCGCCATTAACCAAGTTTCATGAGCTTTCAATGATGATCAACCTTGCTAGTTGCTACAAACCAACAAATTTTGAAGGATTCTACACAGGCTACCGGGAAAAGCTTTCAAGTTTCTTCATCATAGGTTTCCGAAATGCTTCTCGAAGTGATCCCACACGTAGTCGGCAACCTGTACAGACAAGCACCAAAATGGAAAAAATCTAAGAATCTTGGGACTATAGTTTGTGACTCTTTACGAATCTAGATTTCGAAGTCCTCATGGTGCTACAGACAAGGTAATGGAAATCAAAGATAATGGCATTCAAGGACATGATTCTCATAAACAACTTCTAAGTTAGTTCCTACTGCAGTGCGCAACAACCCAGTTGCAAATTATGTTTGGTAACCATAGCCTTAATTGTCATTATTGGACATAATGGCAATGCAAATGACAATTTTAATTTCCAACCAAAATGTGAACCTTCTAAAATTCATCTTTAATTTTAATGTGCAAGATGAGGACCGCACTGTGTTTCTCCTGCCCTTGAATTTTCCAATTGTTGATTTTAAGAATTCTCAAAGATCATACCAATCAAAACAATCAAATTCTTAGACTTCAAAATTCGGCACTGGACTTTGAACTTGAGGATAAGTTTACGCTTTTGAATCACATTGGTTGCATATCTTCTCCATGCAGATTTTATGGTGGGTTTAGCATCAAAGTGCAATTAAGAATTGCTAGTATCTCAATCGTCCTACTGAACCGTTGAGACTCTGCCGCCATCAAATCCAGCATTGGCATTACGAAAGCAAAAGTGTCATGGAGAGGTGACAGGACACTCACCTCGTATCCCACTGTCAACCCGTCATTAATTGATTTACGAAAATGAATTCCTCCATATATTCTGCAAGCTCTCCACATCATACACAAAGTAAGCAGGTTTTCTAATCTTTCCAGAACAAAACACTCATAATGTTATGACTCAACATCTCGCTGAAGCTCACGTCAGATTTTCAGTACAGGAGGCAAGCATGCATTGAGAACTGAGATCATACTTCTATCTCAGAACCCTCTTCTGTCACTTCCATTGCCATACAACACCTTGTAGCTGCAACACAGTGGTTGGAAAAGAGGAGAAAAGTTTAGACTCACAACCCGAGACCCCCACATTTCTACCAAGATTCATAGATCTTCAAGATCTAATGTCCAGTGTTAACATAACTTGGGCAATGTGCAATAACAAACACCCAGCCCTCCGTCTTCCTATTATCTAGTGCTTTGGTGTCCCGTTTAAACCCTTGAATAGACATGATTGAACATTACCCAACCATTGACAGAGCTTAATGTTCAATAACATGAAAACACAGTCTCGCCACTCCCACAGCTTGCCACCCAGTCCACATCGTATTTCAGTAGAATTTTACACGTCCATGGCGAGAAAGAGAAGAGCAAGGACAATCACAAACCTGCTCAATCCAACTTCTGTTGCAGCAGCCTCAAGTGTAGTGTATGTCCGCGGTGGCAGAAGATAGCCTTCCGTTGCAACAGTGTAAGCACCAGATGGCACTTTGTGCGAGAGAGAGATTTTCAAGTAGCGGGCGACCACCTTTGCCCAGGAGCCAGCCGCAGTAGAGTGCGTGCTCGGATACTCCGGGTGAGGCGGAGTGCTCAGATACGGCGTGAACGTGATCGGCTTGTGGACGGAGTCTCCTTGCCTGTGCATGACGTAATAGACAGTCAGAGGAGAATGAGTTCCAGACCTTAAAAGAAAGTGCTAGTTTATGCTTTACTACAGCATTCAACAAACGGAAAAAGTATGAGAATCTTTAGAAGAGAATTAGTTAGTACATCAAAGCTGTGATGTGCACAATGTCATACACATTCAAACGATAATGAGTTCCTAGACCTTTAACCTCGAAGAATGTGCTTCTACCCAATCACAACAGTCATCAAACGAAACAAACTTTGAGAATCTGTACAAGAGAATTAGCTGGTTAGTACCTTAGAGCTGTGATGGGTCTCCAGAACAAGTAGTGATACTTCTGAGACCACCCTGCGATAGAAGAGTCGTATTGCGCAATGGATATCAGCGTGAACAGCTTCGCGGTGTCATCGACGCTGGTGTTGTGCGCAATGATGGCCAACGTCGCATTGAACAACTGACCATTTATGGTGGACGTGTCTGCAAGATCGACATTAAAGTCAAACAATATCAAAACCCACCGCACACAAGTGCTCAAGCTTTGAAAAGAATTGGAAGAGATATTGGGGGAGAGAGGTTGAGAGAGAGAAGGGAATTGCAAGTCTTACTGGCGCCGTCTTCCCAAAACCGTGCAGTTTTCTTGAAAGCCGCCGTCTGCAGCGACGAGTTCGCATTACCGATCGTTGCGAGCTCCTCGTAGTCGGCATTGTATTTAGTGCTCGGAATCTTGTTGGGACCGCCGTTCTTGTCGTACGATGCCAAGGATTGGATGACGAAAGGGCGAGTCTTGGCCAATTGAGGGTACTGAGCGTAGGTTTGATTCGGCGTGAATTGGTACTTCCCTGTTGGACCTCCTGGAGGGGACGGATGAAACTTGGCCCAGGACTGACTACCATCGTATGACCTGCAAGTGCACAGTATTCGGTCTTGTGAGCTTCCCAATTCTTGCAACAAGCACACAAGCAGGGACAGGAGAAATACAAAATGTCCATTTATGGAATTTTTGAAGAAATCCATAGTCAGTGTCCGGTGATGAAAAAATAGGATAGGGTACACTAGGATACATACACTAGGAATAGAATTTAGACACAAACGGACAGAATTCTGTCATGAGAGCTTCCTCGTCCTTGGAGCAATACATAAGCACAGGAGAAAATTACAAAATGTCCGTGTATGGTTTTTTTGAAGAATTTGTTAGTCAATGTCCAGCGATGATAAAAGGTGATACGCTAGGAAACACTTAATAGTGGAATTTGGAAACAAAAGGACAGAATTAGGTCTTGTGGCTTCCCAATCCTTGGAGCAATACACAAGCACAGGAGAAGTACGAAGTGTCCATCTATGAAATTTTTGAGGAATTCCGTCAGTCAGTGTCCAGTGATGGTAAAAAAGAATAGAATACACTAGCTAGGATACGCTAGGAATGGAATTTGGACACAAACGGACAGAATTCGGTCTTGTGAACTTCCCAATCCTTGTGCAATTATACTCTTCTGTCTACTCGGTGTTCTACTTAGTAAAGGTTACGAAATGTTGTCAATCACGTCCAAGCGTGAATAACGCTGTCATGAATTTTGAACACATGGATGCAGGACGATTGGTGCAGTAACAGCATCACACGAAATAAAGCAGACCAAACTTGCGAGTCTTGAAACTGGAGCTGCAAGGGATGGTTCCGTTACCTTTTCTTCAGCAGTGACTTGGCGAATTGGAGACCGGCCTTGCGACTAGCTTCATCGTCTGCCACCGACAGTTTCAAAGGCGTGATCTGTTTGTCTATGACGCCATCGAAGATCGTCGACTGTTGCGGGGGGTAGATTCTGCACATCGCATCACACCACCGCCATAGCTCAATTCTCCGCCTCATTATCCAGCAAGAACAGCCTCAAATCTATCAGCAGATCCTCTTAACAAAAAACGCTACAGACAATGAATCCTAATACCCTTCCAAAACCTGAGAACTCGAATGTTCACGAGAAGTGGGTTGCTTACTCGGACAACACGTAATGGGCGGCATACGCAGCAGCCGCCTCCGGATGCGAGCCGTTACTCTTGTGCGCCAATTGAATGGCCTTGTACTGGGAAAGATGAACCAGCGTATAGGTTCTGGAAGCAACTTGGCTCGGCACCCCTAGCGCCCTCACAACCTGCACACGAAATTATACAAATCACACAACGAAACTGCTCCAGTTTCGAAGCTCCAGCTCCCCACACATCGACAGATTTCGTGCAACGAGACCCATATTAGAGATTCAAGAGCGCCAAAGGAAAGCAAGCTCATGGACAGACTGCACACCAAATGCCAGTTCATAACACATCTCTATATATGTCTGTGCGTGTATTATGTGGGACACATAAATAATTCATTCAACCCGGTCTCAAAAGGCATTGCTTGATGCATTGAATCGAAAGAAAAACATTCGTTTTGCTGGAATGGTTACTTTCTGTGCCGTGAAGTGCCACTGGGTGATCACGTTGTCCACCTCCGCCGACGCTGTGAAGCTGATGGAGGCTACAATGAGGCATAGAGCCAACGCTGCAAGAGACGACGCCGCCATGGCCAGGGGAATGCAACTGAAGTTTGGACTGGAACTTCGTCTCCACCAGCGTGCTTCGTTTGCATTATTATAACGGAAACATAATCCATTTATAAGATGTTCGGACACTTGGCCACTTGGCAGCGTCTCTCCTGGTTTCAGGCCTCCGTTCTTGACTGATGCCGAGTTCCAGTTCCAGTTTAACCCTGTAACTTAAGGACACTCCGGAGTCCGGATCATGTGGGTTCGATGGATGATTTTGCAAGCGTCAGTCAGTAGTATGTCGGGGTGGTTTCGAGAGAAAACGTTTTCTTTTGATTTGATTTTTCACCAAAGCCAATCATATGAAAATATCAATTTCAGTAGAAAACGGATTATTTCATCCATGATGAAAAATATTTTTAATATCAATCCTGAGTGGATGACCGAACTGAACTGCACATACATTAAGATAAAGTATGGTTTGACTTTTTGATTTATTAGAATTGTCTCATAGCTACAGTCTTATCACCAACGTGGCAAACTCCAGACTGTGCACGAGCCCTTTGCTTGCTGGTTGATGGTGACGTTCATAAGAACAAAATCTAAGGTACAGTAGCCTCGTGAAAGAGCTACGAATTGTTACCTCTTCAAAATAGTTGTTGTTACCGACTGATGTTAAAACAGATGCAAAAGCTTTGAATTAAAAGCTAAAGCACCTGCAGTGCTGGGCCTTTTTGAGGTATATTCTGTATGACCCTGGCTCAGAAACCGTCCAGGGGGGGAGAACTGGATTCCCGATCAAAAATACTTAAATACTCCTCTTTGCTGTCAATATACTTCTATGCTCTTCCATGCAGTTTCAGGTGGCTTTAGCATGAAACTTGTCTAAGGGGGAGGAACCGGAATAAGCGGTAAAATTCTTCACAGCTTTAGAAGCCAGCATCAACACAATCCAGAGGCTACTAAAGCCTTGAAGACCCTGGAAAAGAATGAAAGCTGAAGGCCTTTTCTCCTGGTCAAAAATCACTCAAAACTGCCAATTTTAGTGCGAAGAGAAATAAATAAAATAAAATAAAAAATAAAAATTGAAAATGGTATTTTGATTGGCATATCTAGCCATAGGATATTAGGGGTAGTCACAGTTCCTCCACCATCAAAATTTTCCTTGGAGAATGAGATGTAATAGGAACCAGTGGGAAGCATTAGCGGGTGAAGGAAGTGTGACACCCCTTATTCGTTTAGACGATGAGATGTGGAGAATGAGATGTGGAGAATCGATGGGAGCCAATGGGGAGCCATAGTGTAGTCCAAAATAGAATATTCTTCTTGGAAGAAGTTTTCTACGCGTCCATTCTTCTCTTCTAGAGGAGAAGAATGGACGCATAGAAAACTTCTTCCAAGAAGAATATTCCTTTTTGCAACTCATGCGGATATCCAACTACAAACATGCACGTCCCCATTCTCCACGGAAAATCCAGAGGATGGAGGAATTGTGACTACCCCTATTGCAATAAACTAGTATGAGAATGTGCGGAAATTTTTTCAAACACTTTGCTTGAATTCATTACAAGATAAATGCATTCAAAGTGAAGAAATCATGTTTTTTGGTATTGTGGCAAATTAGTTTATGAAACTTTGAATCTTCTTAACTAAAAAATTTTGCACTATTGTTTTTTTAACATGAAGATTAGAATTGAGAATAGAGGAAAAATAAAATTTTAAAGAAAACTTGATTTTCATTCTTTAAAAAAAAATTAAGTAGAAGAAGGTACATGATAGGGAGAAAACTCAATCATTAATAACACTCAAATGGAGTTAAAACACATTAATCCCAATGGTGAGATTGTTCTAACAATCGAAATTAAACTTGTGGAGCTTTTGTTTTTGAAAAAAATTGAAAATTGAGCTCAAGGACGAATTCTAAACATTATTTTTTCAAAAAGATGCTATGATTTCCCACAAAACAAGATGCTCTATAACTTTCACATCAAAAATTAGAATGGAATAAATCAAAGCTCTCCATGTAGACAAAAAAAACAATCTGTGAAAAATATTTTAATATCTAGTTTCTATGGATTTTTTTTTCTACCTACCAAATTGAATTATGGGATTATTGTAGTGTACTTTTGCTTCCAGGCACAAATTGAATTAAAAATTATATTACCAAAAAGCTCATAAATTTTTTATCTTATAAGAAGTTTTTTAAGGAAATTCCAAAAATTGAACTCATAAGAACTTGGCCAAAATCCATTTTGTCCCTTGAAGGGACATTGGAAATTTAGGGGTTAATATACAAAGTGAATTTGGTAGAAATGAGTGGTAGAAATGAGTGGTAGAAATGTTTGTATGGAAAATGTTACCAAAATCACTTGAAATTCCTCGACTTGTCTTCACAATGGAGGGATTGAAGACTAACAAAGTTGCAAAGACTAAGAGCATCCACTATATAATTGTTACTTGGTCCAATGATAATTGTAGGTTTTTTAATGGCCCCAATGCTTATACTACAATACTTTATATTCTTTTAGCTTTGGATTTGTCTTCTTTTGTCTAGGATTTGAGCAAGGATTGTTGAGTGATGAATAAGGCTCTTGCATTAAAAATATGAAAGGTTTCAAATGAAGCCTCTTCACGACTTAAAATAAATGAGATTTCTAAGCGCAATAAAAGATATTGAAGCATGAACTTAAATTATGCTTCTAATCCCACTTTGGGTGTTGATTTTGGTGCCAATTTGAATTAAGGCATTGTGCCCTACTAAAGAGTTGCAATCCCAATCACCAAGATATGTAGCCCTTAAAATCATTGATGGCAAGTCCACTTACTAGCCCAGATTGTGGATGCTCCAAGTCAAAAAGAGATCATGATTCAAAACTATGAATTTTTAAAGTGCTAAAATGAATGTATCTGAAATCAATCTTGGACTCTCAAGAATAGAGACTATGCATAGTAGGCAAGAATGTGTACAAGGCAATTTTAGAAAGAGGTCACAAGAAGGTGCAATTAGCTAATTACCTTATCTTAGTCATGAATAAAGTTGTTAATCCATATAATTGTTTGTAGATTTTTGTGTTAGTCCTCTTAACATTTGTACATTATAGACTTTTTAAGACTTGTTGAAAGTGCAAATATTCTATAGTTCAAAAAATAAAAATAGGTTTCAGAGCAAAAAATGAGTTTTCAGGAACTTCAAAAAAGGATCTTTTAAAAATTAAAAGTAACCAAAATTAAAATTTAGCATTTCAAAATTAAAGGAAACAAATCCTGTAAAATTATCTACTATTCAATCAATAATTCCGTTTTGAAGGAATTTTCAATTTTGGTTTGAGATTTTGCCAAAAAAATAGTGGTGAATAGTAGAAGATTCAATTATATGGATATGATTTATTGGTCTTAGTTTACACAATTTTTTTATTATCCATCACCAAATTGTTATTCTAAGTTTCATTTTATAATACATCTTCTTAATTTGGGAATGTGGACTAATTTGGGTCTTTAACCCCATAAAGATCAAACAAATCTTTCTTTAGCAATATAGATATTTTGGGTAGTTCACTAAGAACAATTTTATTTTCTTTGGAATTTTCACACAACATGTGGTTGAAGAATAGCTTTAAAGCGCAACAATTTTTATAACTTTTGATGACATGGCTAAAAAAAATTTATATGATATGTAGTTCTTTTTCAATGAGCATGTTTGGGCAACTAAATAAAAACACTTTTTCAAGAAAAAAATTTGAGATTGGTTTTCTAGATTTATATTTACATAGAAATCTTTGAATCATTCCATTTTGATTAATGAGATGAAAGTTACGAGGAGTTTTTGTTAGCAAGCACTTCTAGAATCTCTACTCTAAAAATAAACTTTGAATTCCTTTATTTAACTCAATTTTCAATAGTTTTGGAAAAATAAAATTATAGGATGTAGATTGTTTATTACAACAATAAAAACATTGGGATTGGCATTTTCAATTCCATAACAAAATTCTTCAATATTTATCATTTTAAATCATTCTCTATTTCTTTCTACCTACTATTTTTTTCAAGCATGATGATGAAATGGCAAATTTTTATTATACGTATTCCCAACTTATTTCTTCAATCAACATGGAGAGTTGCAAGTTGTAGGATCTACACATTTTTGGGTAAAGTGTTTGAAAGATGAAATCTAACCATTTGGAAAAAGTTGAAAATACTTCTTTTTGAAATCCAAACATCGTGATTTTTCAATTGGTGTGGTTTTTATTTTGAAATTTTAGAAGGGTGTATTCTAACTAGTTAACTCTTCCGACAATTGGATTTGTTAAAAAATAAATATAGATGAAGATTTTAGCTTTGATTTGGAGACTAGTATTTTGAAGTAGTTATGGAGGCCTCTAAATATGAAAGAACTTTAGGGGTTAATAGGTACATGATTATAGATAAGGGTTACTAAATTATAAAAATTTTAATATTCATTTGGGTGACTTTACTTCTTGTTGTTAAAAATTAACTTTAGCTAGGGTCATTGGAATGCATTTTGGTACACCTCTAGACTAAACTGACTTTGCTAAAACCATTCCTAACACCAAGTGTAAATATAATACAATTTTTTGAAGAGTACATTATGACCTTACAAGAAATTATTGTGCATTTGTTGGAAGTTCTTGAGGACAAGTTATTTCCAAGATGTTGGATGGCCACATTGTAATAACTGCTATGATATGAATCTATTATCTTCTCTTTCCTTGTCATTTGAAGTCACTCTTCCTCAATTCGCCATCTAAGTCCATGAGGCTTACATAGTTGAGCCATTCTCAACAAAATGCTCATTTACATTGGTCTTTCATACTGAAGTTATTTTAAATTTCCTCCTTTGCTTACCAAAAAGCCTACAAGGTTGTATACACCAAAAGTTCTACCCTTTGAATTGTGGTGTCACTCCTAGTATAATTTCATCATTCATAAGTAAATTTTGTCACACTTTTCATTGCAAGTTTGCAAGGATCGTTCTTGACATGAGAGAAATCAAGTGGATAAGACTTAGGGTTCATTGTAAATTTGAAGTCTAATTACTTCAGATAGGTTGTATGGAAAAGCATAACAAAATTCACAATGATATTGATGACTAATTAAGGTACATGCAACTACTATTGTCACTTATTGCAATTAAGCAAAATATAATTGGAGTTTGGATGAATGAATCATATGTGTTTCTTAGCAAATAAAAGAAAAGGCATGCAAAAGTGGAAGTAGAGGACTTTTGACATAAAAGTGAGGAGATATTCACTTCCAATTTCCACTTGAGGAGAGCACTAATAATTGATAGTTGGAAGTAGAAGACTTTGTGTTTTAAATGAAAAGATATTTACTTCCAATTTTTACTTGAGGAGAGCATTAATAATTGACAGTTGGATCATCTATTGAGGCAATGAGCAAAAAAATGGTGAATTTACAAAATGACACATGTTCAATGACTTCTTCCACTAGTGTTCTCTATTGATGATTTACTATCTATGAATTTCACCATTCATGTTTGTATTTTAGGAGTTGAAATTTAGGCAAAGTTGAAAGTGGGTGCTTGTATCTTAATTTTTGTGCAGATTAAAGTTTAGTTGTTGAAGAATTAAAGCTCCTTGTCACAATGATGAACTTCGGCGACATCAAGGCATTGGAATCTTTGTTTGCATCATGTAGAGGTGCTGAAGAGGTTTGAATCTACTTGTTTATGATAAAGAACCTATAGTAAAAGACTTTAGTTTTGTCTCTTTATTGTAGATTCCAAAATAAAGTAGGCACTCTACATCTCATTGAAGCATATGAGATTGAATGTTGTTGCATCAAGCCATTAGATTTAAAATATGTGAATTCATACAAGGGGATTGGTGCAATTAAAAATTTGTTTGAAATAAATCAAGTCTAATAAACTTAAGAGATTAGCAATCAATCAAATTAGGGTTAAGGAAACGAGTCATGGTGATCAACATACAATCTATCATAACATCAATTTAATAATTAATGAGCTAGGAATGTTTTTGAAGTCATTAATTAATGGTTGTAGATTTATTTATTTGAGGTGTATCAAATCACCATGTAATGAATTGTTAGATTTGAATCCTCTTTCCAATTTTGATATCAATTTCAAAATCTACAAGAGTTCACTTTCTCCTATCTAAAAATCATAATTGTTGAATTTTAGTTATTGATAGAAGTAGCATACTCTACTCTTTCCTATAAAAATTACTCTAGGGAACAATCAGCCCAACTAAATAATGTTTGATTAGAGAACATTGGTTTTAACTCTTAAAGGACATGTGAAGTCCTGAGAGAGTTGCCTTAATTTGGATTTCATCATCTTTCTTAAATGAGCATCATTGTATAACTTGTTCATATGACCAATCAATAATGGGCTTCCATCCTCTTCAAGACCATGGGCAACCTCATAACTACTATTCCAAAAAATTATGAAAATTTCCAATGCAAAACTACAAGTTCAAATTGTGATTCAAAACCCAAGACTTAGACTGATAGATGCATCTTTTGAAGACAAAGAGAATAATACCAAAGAAGTTCACATATAGTTGAGTAATGGAGGGGTTTTCTTGAAGATTCTTTGAAAATCCAACCTCTCAAGCCCAATTTGTCTTTTAACCCATGACTGTCGGGCCGGTGACTATGGAAATCAACCATTTTGGAACTATGTGACATCATCTACTGTCTTTAGAAAAAACAAAAATATTCATTGGGAGTCAAACAACTGTAGATGATCTTCCCTTTCGACATCTAATTCAAAGGATGAATAGTTGCACTTCTGTCCAACACAAGAGAATTCCTTGTCATTCATCGGACAAAAAGCGTCCGCCTTGTCACTTATGGCATACAACCCATTTGCAACCACTTAAACAATTACACATATATGGAGTGCTGAATTCTTGAATGGGGAAATTTTCCTATGTACAAAAATAGAGTTGGGAAGAATTCCATATTTTTTCATAATTTTATTTGTCAAAACATAATTACTACGAATTTTTTAGCTTAAGATTCTATTCAATCCATATTGGTCATGTAGATTTTTGTATTTCCAACTAGGGGCTAGTTGCAAAATCGACCAAGGGCTTGTTGCAATATTGACAGTCCTGTAGTCAATCATAATGTGCCAAAACTACATTGGGAACTGTGCCACAATTAATCACCACTCATGACTATCTAATCTAAAAGAAATATAGTCTACATGGCAGAAATGGTGTGTGTGTGTGATTGGAAAGGGATCGCCTCCCTTAGGAGTTAATCCCTAAATGCCCAAGGCTTGTTTGGAGCTTCTTGAAATTTGCTCTAAATAGAACAAAAAGTCAACATTTTCATAAGTTGTACCAATTTCTTTTGAATTGTAACCGTACAAATTCAAACTAGACATGTTAGAGATCATTTAGGAAAAGAAAACATAACAATATCACTTACAAATTGAAAGATTATAATGTTTGATCACGAGGGTGTAAAAACTATGAAAATTTTTCAGTTCACTTTTTGCTTGTCAACTCTAAAAAGTTGGTCACTAAAAAAATACGAGGTTATAGGGCCTAGCATGCACAACCCCAATCAATTTACAATTTTTTGAAATCTATTCTACGATTTTTTTAAATGAATTTCTAATGTGATTTTGCCTCCAAGATCTAGTATATTTGAGGCTCATTTCCAAGAGCCCGCAATACCACAGGAAGTCAAGATTGCACTAGGTATCCTTGCGCAAAATCTTCAGTAGAAAAATTGTAATCCTTCATTTTTAAGATCAGCTTTCTGATCCTAAAACTAGACTTCAAAAAGAATTCTCCTAAAATATAAACTAATGATAATAGCAATTTAGTTGGGTTTTACTTAACTTTAAAGTTTTCCAAACACCACATTTGGGTCCCTTGGGCATTTAGGAGTTAATGTATCTTGCTTGATAAGTGTCTATTGCTTCCGTGCATGGAGCAGGAAAACCGTGACTACTCCCAGGAATCTCATTTAGGAACGCAGGTGTTGAATCCAGGCCATATTGGTCCACAATACAGCAAAAATGTGAAAGGCGGAGAAGAAGATGAAAGTAAGCTCCAGGAAAATTTGATCTTCTTCGTACTATTTGCAAGGACCTAACATAAAATTTTAACTCATTCAGAAGGCTATTACACACCATACCATTAGAGAATTTTCTACATGATTCATGGGGAGGTTTCCTTGTTTTGTGTATTTATCTCACTAAAAGAAAAATATGTCTCCAACAACTTGTCCACAATAACTCGTATTCAATCGCTATGGAAAATTTTCAGTCTCTGTGGATAATTTTCACTTGTTGTGGCTAGTTGTTTAGGACATGATTTCTTTTTAGTATCTCCACATTGATAGAAATTTAGGAAGACATTGTTAACCTCATGAAGGCGCAGAAGTCAGAAATTGTTTGATAGTTTTTAGGGACTTACTAGAAATAAAGAATGCACCTATTCATTCAATAATTGAACCATTTTTTTGGGGGGGGGAGGTAACTACTTTGGTGGTAGGTCTTATCTTTCCAAGGTTAATCTGTAAGTTTTTACTTAGAAGCATGATCATGCCTTGACTTCCAGAGAAGGAGAAGGAGAAAGAAGAAGAACCTGAAATTGACTTGGAGAAGGATGCTGAATTACATGGCCGGGCCCGATTTACACCAGAGTAAGCTCTTTGCCTATATTCAAACTTTGCAAAGTATTCACGAGAGAACTTCAATTGATTTGGCAACTTTTCAGTAGAAAAGGCACATTAGAGGGAGAACTAATAGATTGTCGACCCTAAGTTTTTAATAAAAAATTCTCATCAAATCATCTTTTACAAATAAAGAATTTATCTTTTATAGATAAAACAAAAGGGTATACGAAAAGACTATGCAATTGTTGATTTTCAAGGGAGCACATGGGTGATTGCAAGAAACACTTGTCGATTTTGTCACATTTTCATGATTTTTTGGGGAGTACTTTAAAATTAGAAAATTAATTTTTTTTAAATTAAAAAAATATGACTAATGTATATACCTTTAAGATGAAAGTGCCCTAGGAAGAAATTGCATAGAAAAATTCTCTAAGTAGGAGAACTAGAAAAGTGCTAAGTCTTAAGAAAATACATACCTTGATGTTTTAATGAGGGAAAAATAGTAAAAATAAGTAAATACACAAAAATAAAAATTGGTCGTTTGCAACAACCCTCTGAAGATGGTTATTCACCAAAAATAATACCATCATAATATTTTATATGTTTCAAAATGCAAGTAGAAAGAAGCTCACTTTGTAGATTTCCACACTACAAAAAATTAACTATTTTTTAAAATTCCTTATTTGAATAGCTACAAATCTACTAGAAGATTGTCTCATCCAAATTTTAGCTCAAAATTTGTTTGGGGGGATTCTAAATAGTACTAAAAACCTCCAAATTAGCAAGTGTGACATTAAATTGGGGTCTATTTTTGGATAGTAAATTATTTTTTTAAATTATGAAAAAAAAAATAGGGAAGTTGTATGGTAGTCATGAGTACCTTCTCTTTAAATCTCGAGTCATTTGGAGCCAAAACACAAAAGTTATGGCCAAAAAACAACACACACTATGTGACACTAAATAGGACAAGTGTTTTTTGCAATCACCTACATATAATACATATGATGTTACCATGCAAACATTGATGAAGTCTAAATTGTATACTTAAACATTGATAACTCTTTGCTTACTAAAGGGTGATTTAAAAGGTAGATTTCTTCTAATGAAAGTTTGCACAATTGCCATGAACTTAAATCTAAACCCATCTTAGTCTTTAAAAGGAAAAAACATTGGTGCATCTCATCTTTGGCAATTGAAACTTGCCTATTGAATTGAATTTATCTTCCATCCCTACTTGTAAGATATTTCTAATCAAAATCTAATGCACGGGTGGGTGTGTCGCAGATACGAATTTGTGTACAAGCAAGCCGTCTCCTGCAATGATGTTTACATGCAAATGGTATTCACCCTCACTCTAGCCTTTCATTTGTGGTGCAACATGCTCTTTTGTAACATAACTAACTATTCATTTTCTTATGCTATTTATATTGTCAAATTTGTTGTTCGAGGCAATTATGCAATTTTCTCACTAGATAGTCAAAGAGGATCAAATATAACCCCAAATATCAAGTTTGAGATGATTGCAAGGCATCTCTATAGTTTTCTAGTTGGTAAGTCATATTAAGAGAATTATTTCTCATAGCTATGCTGCTCAATGGGAGCCCTTAGATCAACCAAAGTACATCAAGTAGACATTTGTAATTCAATAGACATTATGTTCAATAACCTTGTTATGGTTTCCACACTTGAAACTATCTCTTGCATAATCTCAATCCCTCCTAGGATTGGATACCCAAAATAATGAATAGTAAAGGGCAACAACAATGTTGAGTTTGTAGACATTTTTGGAAAAGTTTGGGTTCACTCATAGTAATGTGAGAAACGGATTGTTTTGATACAAAGGTTATTTTTTCTTGATGCACTTCAAATGTAGCATTCACCTAAGTTCCATTTATAACCTCTTGCAACTTCCACCTTTGAAATTTATAACTACCGTACGTTGGGGTCAAGGTTGGCACTTTCATGCCAAATAATTAATTAAAGTTCCCAAAGGATGTTTGGCACTTTTTAATTTTAATTTCTAAAAATTCAACATTTCATTATGTAGAATTGAACGCATCCGATAGCTTGTTTAAGAAGAGATGTGATCAGAAGAGCAATGTTGAGAAAACAAGTTTTTTTATACAAGTGGGGTGGTTGGAGGTGAAACAACTCATGTGGGATATGTAAATGAAGATTAGTAAGAGTTCAACCACTCATAGTTAAGCTCTCATCTTTAAATTATCCCATATCCTTTGAGGATTCATGGTGGAGAATGAGTTTCATTATAAAATCGACCTCTTCACTTGCAGTTCTCATTACATGATAGGGATATATCCCCCTCCTTACAACATTAAAACCTCCATTATGGTAGAAGGTAATGGGATTTCACAATGGCCTTTTTGGCTAATATTGGACATTTTCTTTGTTTACAACAATTTTTTCATTTAATTCTTTTTGAATTCAGCAATTTCTCTTTCATTTTATTTGATTTTCGGCTTTTAGAAAAATTATTATCTTCCGCCGACCTTGCCCCAAAGGTGTGGTAATCTATTTTGTATGTGTGCTAAATTGTCCAACCACTTGCATTTTTCTTTATATGAAGATGCCAATGCAAAAATAAATTCTAAATTTTCTATTACATGCCCATTTTGCAGTAGAGCTTATTTCAAATGATTTTAGTGATTACCTTTTAGAGTCTTCTTGTTTTGAATGGTTATCTATAGCATGATTGATAATCCTCTTCTTTCTATGCTCTTACATCAACCCAAAAGTTGAAATGTATCCTTTTTCAATTGAGAATAAAACAACTCACGTCTAACAAAATATTCCCCAAACCAGCAATTTTGAAATCCCCAAAATGAAGTACCTAGGTCATTTTCTCCTTCAGAAATAAAAACAAGTTTCAAGGTTCAAATTTTGTAAAACTACACAAATTATCTTTGCTAATTTAATTCAATTCACTTCGAATTTAGTGGAGATTCCCTTACAAAGGCCATTGCCTTTTTGATCACCCCCATATTATGGTGACTTTATATTATGGCCCAGGCCCAATTTACAAATATAGGGTCAATAATTCAAATTGGGCCCAAGTAGAAAAATTGGATCAAGGATACATGACCACCCAATTTTTAGCACTGAGGCCCAATTTTTTTGGTGCCAAAATATCACCACATAAGCAACCTAGTGATATAAAAGAAAATTAGCCTAACTCTCAATGTAAAGCCTTCGGGCCTGATTGATGGTCCCATTTAACCCCTAAACGCGTTGATGTCCATTTTTTGGATGATGAATATATTGAAACTCCAATTTCATCCTCCTAACTACTTGGATGAAAGTTATTTTAATTTATGAAGATACATTATCAAGTTGTTGTCCTATCTAAGGGTTGGATTTTGTGTTACTAGAGTAAATATTTTTCTAAAATTTCAAATGTGCAAGTATGTCAAGTGGTCAAATTGGATTGACTTTAGTTCAAAACTGGATTAGCCAAAATGAGGTCATAGATAGGAAGAACACAAAAATTTCAAAAAATCACCATGTAAAGAGAACCTCATTTCAAGTCCATTCCAACAAATTTTACTCAAAAAATGATAATATTTTACTTGCAATCGAATTTTGAAGAAATTTTGGAATTTCTCTTCCAAAATTTATGAAGAAATGATTGGTGATAGCATTGGTGAATCTAACCGTACGGATGGAATCTACAAATCAAAATCTACAACTTTTATTTGCATTTCAATCACAAAATATGCTTCCAAATAGCACTTTATAATGATTTTTCTCGAATTGTCAATCCTGGAGATGAATCTGGACGTTACGTTTAAGGGTTAAGGATCGAAGCACTCCTATTTTGATTGATTTGAGTGGTTTTGAAATCGGGTCAACAGTTGGGCCCTAATATAAAGTGCCGTTTGATTGCTGGCTTCTTCTGTTTGCTGTTCTTCGTGGAAATGAATTCAACTTCCATAGAAGAGCACATTGTTGCTTGTTGTAGAGCGAGAAGGACTGCGGAAGCATGAGTTGCGAGGACCTGGTGATGCGGATCAAACTGCCGGGAACCGAAGAGCGGGAAGAAATCGACCTGGATGTGCACAAAACCTACTTGAAGCTCATAACCCCTCAATAGTAAGCGACACCAACCCCAGAAAAATCCCAGGGAAAAATAATGATTAGGGTAGCTCACAAGGCATTATTATTCAAGAATATTTCTTTGCTCCTGCCTGTGAAATTTCATACGAATACAGCCCCAAATTCCATACTCAAACTGCGAAATTCCATAATCAATCTAGCTGTGAAATTCCATACCTGCACTATGGAACTATGGAATTGGGTCTAAGGTAACTGCACCTTAGGAATTGCAACAGGTTTCTCAAACCGATGCTTGCATATTCTAGCTAAACACATACAATAGAGACTCTATTGCATTGGGTCTAAGGTAACTGCACCTAATAGTAACCCGTTTCTCAAACCGACACCCACATATTCTAGCTAAACAAGAAGTGCAGAGACTCTACATACTCAATTCATCACAACTTAGGGTCGATTTTGGATACACTTCTTTCCAGCACTTTGAAACTTCAGAGTTCATTCATAAGGTGTGATCCAAAACATGCATGCAAAAAAAGTTTGGAATCATCATATCCCTTTTGGATTCCCAACAAGATCAAACAGAACCTCAGATAATTTAACAATAGAAACCGTGCTCAAATATTTGTTCTCCGATGATTTCAAATGCAGTTATATATACATATACCTTGTGGACTTTCTTGGATCGACCTGACTGGGTGCCTGGGAAGGGAGTGCCCGCCTGCAGTTACCTTGCCTTGTTTCTCCCTCACAAGGTGAACATGGAGAGGAGCGCGGCCAAGTGGGATCCGGTGATGTCGACGCTCATCGTGACCATGCCCATAATTGAGCGAGTAATGGACTGACTGAAGCAGTTCATTCAGAACTTGCTTCCTCAGGGTAACAAATTCAGACTCTATGGCTTCACTTTGCGGCTCTATCATCAAGGTAGGCAACCAAAAACTGATCCAGTTTTTAAATCAATAGGTGTATAAGTCTTCATTCCTACAGTAACCTTAGAAGTTGTCTGCCTGCCAGCCATTTTGTAGCCTCAATGCCCTTCCTTGAATTTGGGTAAGCCTCTCTCGAAACTCATCTTCTTTAAATTGGAAGAGTTTCACGATTTTGGCACTCTTTCAAGGTGCACAACCTGAAATCTAAATCTGTACTGAACCTAGTTTTTAGAGATGAATGTCACAATTTTCGGCGCTAAGCCAATTTAACGAAATTGACGATTTCGTGTTTCAAGGTTGCTTTATTTCAAGGAATTGCTGCACTGTATCAATCCTCTTGCATTCGTGTATTTAATGAATCTAATGACTTGATGATGATGCTATTGAATAATAGGTAGGAGTGTAGGACTCCCACCTTACTTTGGAACCCATACCGAGCAGAAGATTAATTGGTCAGGCTTGGAGCAAAGTACTATTTCTGGAATGAGTGGCACAAGCTGTGCAGATTTTGGACCAATTCTAACTCCCTACAAAACATATAACCTACGGGTCAAATTTGAAGTTGAATCCTTTGCGGCCATTATCAATACCGCCCTAGCTACTGACAGGAGTTGCTAGTAGTTGCACTAGTCAAGGAGTACATGAATCATTCATAGTGGACTACTTTGCATAGAAAATGTGAATTTCGTTGAATTGGTGATATTCCATTACTTCGGTGCGACCTGGAACCAAAACCTGTCCTAGATTGTGGCCTGAAATTAAACCTTTGTGAAGATATATGTCACGATTTTTGAACGATCACCAATTTAAACGAAATTGACGTCAGAAGCCATTGTCAAACTCCTGGCCAGTTCTAATGCCTCAGGCATGTTTGACTAATTGTGGCAGATAGTAGTTATGTGATATACATGTTCACACCTGGTATAATGGGTGTAGCTAGGAAAGCAAATCTAGTCAAATAGTGTATGTAATTTCATTCTTGAGACCTTGGCTGTCACCAATCTTCAACATCAATTTTGTTAATTTGGCAGTATTCCACTACTTTGGTACTTTTCAGAAAGGAAGACCTGAAATGTAAATCTACACAAATTCTAGTTCTTAAAGCTTCGGGAAGAAGAATGAGACAAATTTTGGTGCCTGAATTGCACCAATATAACAAAATATATGATCTTGACATGCAGGAGGATTGGATTAGTATAAACATGTGACATGTAGCAGGGGCAATATGGGCTTGATAATCCAGGGTGTTGGTAATAACACATGTAACCTGGATGTCATTGCAACAATTCATCTTCACTATTCTTTAATGTAAGTTTCGTAAATTGGCAGAATTTCAGTACTTAGACAATTTCCAGGTTGCTCGGCCTGAAATGAAAGAAAGTACCTACCGGTTGTAGTTTTAGAGCTTTGAAGAGATGAATGTCACAGTTATCCGTGCCTGAAATCATGCCAATTTAACAAAATTGACAACCTCTATACTTAGCTGAGTGCTCCTTGTGAAACAAGGTGGGCACCTAATCAATCATGGAAGCATAGAAGTGTGAAATTTTTAGGTGGGAGACCCTATTTGCGACACAATTCAAAAGCCACCCTATTTTGCATCACTATGTATTAGTAGTGTGCTGTACATTTTCAACTTTCAAATGTGCTTTACTATTAAGTGATTATCAAGGAGTGGCAAAAATAGGGTCTCCTACCTTAGCGTTGTCATCAGATCATTGAATTCTACATAAGCGGATGCCAGTTGATTTATGACCTACACTAGATAGACTTAAGACAGTATTAAGAAAAAAACCTAGTTAGCTCTCCAGTAAGCAAAGTTGACAGTCCCTTGGAGACTCCAAAGCTGTCCCCGAGATGTACACATTTATATGTATGGGGGATTCGTGTCTCTCATGTAACACTCGTTTCCAAATTGGTTGAAATATATTTTTCAGTGGTGCTTTTTGAAATGTGATGATCAAGCGCCTCAAGCTCTAAAATTTTACTGTAGTTGTGCATACAAGACTGCGCCAATTCAGTAATGTAAGGTTGGACTTCCATGGGGAGTTGCAATAGGAAAACAAATTTCAAGTTATTTGGAAGTGGAATTGCTTTGGCTGATTTCGAGGATGATTACACTTCTAATGTGAGTAGGGAGAAATTACATTTTAGGAGTGGCTTTGTCTTGTTGTCAAACTAAAATCAACCCAAAAGTTCAAGTCTAATGTTGAAATTAGTTTTCTGGAACTCAGAAATTTGCTCCCCACACTTTTTAAATACTTCACCCTACAGGTAATCATGCTGGAAAACTATTCCAATTCCCCTTTCAAAAAATATTGCACACTTCCATGCACTGGAATCAGAAAATGGTTTGTCTTAATATTTGAAAGTTTGACCCTGAGAGGGGTTTTTTTGTGGTGATGTCCAGTGCTGTAGGATTTTGCAAGGGAATCCACCCAGTGACCAAATTCGCATTCAGCGACACACCATGATCACCACAAGAAACTGAAAAGCTTGATTCCTGTACTTTCCGACCTCGCCACTTATGTTGCTCCAATTGTACCAGGAATTGCGTGTACTGTACTGTACTGTAGTTTGAATCATCTGGCAGATAAGTGTCAAGATGACATTAAAAAAATCAATGATAGAATCTAATCTGGTCAACCAATATGCTATTTTCTGTAGAGTCTGTGCCGCCTTAAAACGCATGACCACTCAATTCGTCATTCTTTGTGACATGTGGGTTTGACTAGACATGGCGCTCCCATCACACCAGAAAAATAAAATTCAGGGCAAGTCTACATAACTCTTCAGTTCAACGCCAGATTTTCTACGCAGTATGTTCTAAGCCGCATTACTTCAATTTGATCAACAAGGAACCCTTAGAACTAAAGTACGCAAAGCCTCTCAGCTTGGTCTACAAGAGATTATTTATAAAAATATCCAGGGTATTATCCACAGGAGAAATCAGGTGTGGAAATTGGGTAAAATCATTTTCTTTTGTGTCTAAATTCCATTCCTAGTGTTTCCAGGTCTCTTATTCTATCATCACTGGACATTGACTGACTCCGGAATTATTCCAAACTTCCATAGATGAACATTTTGTACTTCTCCAGTGATCCATCATCCTTGTAGTATCGAATAGTTTAATCTCCTCAGGTTTCAATGGAACCCGAAGCGCTGCAATTCGGATCCAATGGACCGGGTTTCAGGAATGTAACAACGAGTGACGATCTGTGCACAGGAGAAATCCAAAATGTCCATGTATCGAATTTGGAAGAATTCCATAGTCGAAGTCCAGTGATGGTAGAATAGCCGATACACTAGCTAGGAATGGAATTTGGACACAGAAGGACCTTTATCCAATTTCCATACTGGATTTCTCCTGGGCTCGTTGCTGCATTGCCACTCCCGGTTGACAGTGTTGACAACTGGGAAAATATGTGCTTCCTTTCACCTGCTGATTAGAAGGCCTTATTGAAACTATTTGTCTGTTGTTCAAGGTTCGACCAATTGGCCCAGAGTCTCCGCAGATCAATAACATTTGCTGATGATCGACGTCCTTAGTTGGTTCATTCTGACTGCAATGCGTGCGTACTCGGGAGCATCTACTCAGTGGGCTTCGAATTAAACTGTCCCCACAGTCAATGATAGTATCAGAAATTGCAAGCACGTGTAAGGTCTCCTACTCTTGCAGTGTGGAGCTGCTATCTCGAGTCATTGACGCTGTTCTGGTAATCTGTCTCCATGTAACGTAATCATCATGCAGGTGGCATCTCTTTTAAATTTTGTTGTAATAAACTCTCCCACCAACAAACAACTAATCTATACATTGAGTACTTATCACCGATGGATGCTCCTAAGGAAATTCCATGCTGGTGGTGTTGAGCAATTCAAGAGCTCAAAAGGAAGCAGTTCACGTAACTGGCTAAGTTATATGTAGTAAGGTTTTTGTGAGTCTTTTCTTTGTTGAGCGGACAGTATAGTTTCTATTGAAGACCTGGCTTAATTTGCTGTCATAATCTCTTATAATTGGAAGTGTTTTCACTATCGCCTTATCGAGGATTATTTTCTTCGTAGTTCGTGTCCTCTCTTTTAAATTATGAGAAGGTAGAGCTGTTGTATCATTTCATCATGTGTCCTTGGTTCTGAAAGGGTTTCTGATAGAAGGCTTACCAGAATTCCTCGTTTTAGATATAAGGCCAACTCGACACATTGCCAAGCATCTGAGGTAATGGGCTGCATAAACTGGCGGGTATATGCATTTGACCTAATATTTTGTGTGACTTCGTGTATCGACAAAAGCAAATGATGATCGACATACTTTGAATCAAGAAAATTGGATACTTCTAATGTTCTTTATGATTTAAGAAGGCGAAACTGGTGTGCTCTGAATATAAACCAGGGAGTGGAAACAAGAGCGATAAGTCTTTGAACCTACAACAAGACTTGAACTTAACACCGATATTGTCCTTTTCTGAATTACCATTTGGCCTTTAGATCAAGGTGCATGATGTGTCACCAGCCATGTGAATATGTACCGCACAAAGAAAAAAAGCCCACATCATGACTGCGAGTAATATTTCAATCTTCTCTCACGAGTTCTTGATGAACATTACTATTTGCACACTTCAACTTTGTTTTACACAAATGTGTACTTGGATGAACTTCGTATTGTTCCAACTTCGTCAAAGAGTCTATTTAGGATACAAACGAGTTCATTCCAAGGTCCTTCGCAGGGTAGATTTAAGGCTCATTTACTCTGCATTGGTGGTAAGAAAAAACAATCTTCCGCTCACTCACACAGGCTTTTCCATTTACCCTAGGCGACCGCTTCTGCTCACAAATTAGTACTGTCTCATGAAGGTCCTAGCTACAACACTGTCACTCACGCTTCTCGCTTCCATTTCAGAGTGGAATCGAGTTCACTCTTACTTCCACTGACACCGACATTTCTGACTAAAAATCAGGACTCTTTGCTTGCTTCCAACAACAACAACACGAACACTGTCTAGCACTAAAAGTTACGCCCCTGCACACGAAACCCTCAATCACATGTTTCGCACCCATACCTTACAACCAAAAGGCGATTAATTGAGATGGAATCCACTCAGTGTTTTGCACTACAGCGCTGGCCGAGACGGTTCACCAACACTTGTGCCAGACCTGAAGTGATGGAACAATGCTCACCCGGCCGGTCTGACAGAGCAAGTCTGCCTGGTGTTGGCTTTGGGTGGGCAGATCTGCACTCTGAAACTCTTGTCGTTCTCCTTCCGGTGGGCCTGATGGTGGCAACGTTGTGGGGGATGGCCTGGAGATGCACTTTGGGTGATTATTCTATTCCTGCGTATGCACTAGCTGCACAGACAACTGAGGGAGCTGCAAGCATTCGCAGGTTTCAGGGCAGCTTTTGTTCAGTGACTGCCGGTAATGGAATCATCAGCAAAGGGTCTGAACTTTCATTATGTAATGTATGGTATGCGTAAGAGCATCCCCAATCCATGAGCGGAAACAGGCACACCACCGGAATTTTGAAGTGGAGCGGGTCGCGGACCTCATTCCGTTCTGGTGAATTTTTATAAAGAAATCGAAGTAATGCAAATCCAAACCTCAAATGGACTTTCCAAATGGACTTTTCTGCACTATGAAAGGAAGGAGAGGAAAAGATTCTACTTTAAAAAAAGACTTTCATGCCAGAAAGGGAAGTTATATTTACTGGCATATATAACAATGCTTGAAAACCAGTATGACAATTGTCAATTTTCCTATTACAATGAGTCAAGTTGAAGGCTCTTCATGTTTCACCAACTTGTTGGATTTTAGAAGGAGAATGATGGACTGGGGAATAAGAGAGACCAATATTGATTGCATTGGGGAGTGTTTTTTGGAGTTATCCCTTCATTATGCCATTGGCATGGTGGTTTCCACTTGGACAAAGGATTCTCTTAGTGAAGGTAGCATCACTACAAAAAATTTGGACCTTGGAAGAGGCCGGGACTTTGTTGCCGCAGTGGTGCAATTAGGGAAAAATAAATGAAATTAAAAAAACTTTAAATCGAAATGATGTGGCACTAGTGCAACCATGTCAGATATGGCGATTTTCCAAAAAACTTTTTTTTTTCAGTATTTTTTTTGAAAAATATTTCGAAAAATATTTTTTGTATTGGCACCACACTACGTTGCAAAACGCCCTCTTTCAAGGTCCATATTTTTTCTAATGATTGTTCAACTAGAATTAAGTTACAATAACTAAGTAACAACAATATATATTGTGGATGGTAATTTCTTTAATTCATTTTAAACTAGCATTGTTTCTCAACTTTGGTACTTTTCAAACATGCAGTTGGAATGCACATATGTATCTATCCTAGTGCTTTTAGAGCTTTGTGTAATGTGAGCACATTCAATTGAGCTCCCCACCTAATTGCATCAACATGTACAACCCTTCTAGAATCTAAATCTAGAATAGTCTTACTTGTCTTATAAGATTTGCGTTGAATGATTAAAAGAAGAATAGCAACCCAAAATTTAGGTTTTGAAATGAAGTTGGGATGTACATTCCATTCTGCAATTAGGTGTATTTACCTTAGATGTATGTCACAATTTTTGGTGCATGAATCTCCCCAATCTAATGAAATTGACAATCTTTAATCTGCTTGAAAATCCTTGTCATCTCTTCAATAATGCAAAACTTATGACATAGAATGGTTATCAAGATTCTTCAATGAAATCTACAACAATGAAGTTATATTTCTAGATCCCCTATATAGTTGGTATGCAATTGTAAGATATTGAATCATATAACAATATCAAAGTCAACATCATAAGGTATGTGCACCCCACCCAATAGCCACCAAGCCTAGGTTCTTTCCTAGCATCAAGATACTTATTCCAAGGAAGAAAATCATCTAACTATTGTAGAGCCTAAGGACAATTTACATCACACCCATATTTAGAACTTTAAATATTCATAGCTTATTTAAGTATTGTTTAAATGATGCATGCTAAAATATATTGGAATTCAAACTTTTGCTAATAAGTTTCAATAAAAATAATGTAGATCTAATAATAATTTCATTTCAATTTCAGCTAAATGACATTAGATGAAATTAGTCATATCAAATATAAATGTATTAGGTCGTATAGAGTCTCCCTTCAAGCAAAGGTATGTAACACTAGTATCATTACTTCTATCTCCTTGAAGACAATTGTGGGACCTCGTGTGAACAAACTATCCTTATATGTCAATAATAAAAACAAGAAACCATGATAAAGGAGGCTCTATACTTGTAGTTCTACAACTATAGATCGAAAAAAAAAAAAATGTCTCTATTTTCAATTTTTTATTCTTTAAAGCGTCTCAATTATTGAGTAAGGTAGCTATTCAAACTTCTTCACAGTAGCATATGTTGATGTAGAACCTCCTCCCCTTTTCTCTAGAATCACTAATTGGTTGGAATAATTCTCTCCATATAAAGTAGCAATACCTTAAAGCTACAAATACCTAAAAGAAACACCTGTTTTTTTGCCTCATAACAAACCAAATCTACATGTAGAACCACCAAGAAAGAACATAGTTGTAGGTACACTCTACAAAAGGTACCCTTATTTTGAGAAGTGAATAGGCTTTGAAATTCTCGTGTTCAAGCACAACCCTTGCATACCCACATACTCGTGCAAAAGACAACTTCGATCATCACCAAGTCTTCTATTTAGAATTTGATTAATTTAGCAAAGTGGCTATTTATGTGTACATCTTTTCATGCATCATTCTTTGTTGCTTCAAGGTTCAAAATGTGTTGTTTCATACTAAGTCCATGACCCCTTATAGGGGCCTATAGTGTGTTGTTATTTAGAATTAATAACATACTCTCCAAGTTCCAAAAAATTAAGACTCTATTTACACATTGTTGACTATAGTTTGCTAATTTGTTTGAACCAAAATTCACTATGTGGTCACATACAAGACACTATATTTTTTTATATTGGCACTTTAACCCTATAACAACATGGTGGTCTAAAAGTATTTGATTGATGCCAAAGAATCATTCCATGTAAAATATAAGTGCAAATGTTCAACTTTGGAATTTTGTGTAAAAAAGGAGAGGTCTTGCAAAATAGTTTGACCTCTAATGAGTGATCTTGTTTTTTCTTAAGCAAATGACTTACATAGTACTGAAAACGATAATTTCTATGATCACCAACCCAACATTCTAGGGTTAAGGTATTGCTACCTTCTAGGCATTTCAATGACAAGTGACAATTTTCAATTTCACATCCACTATCCCCTGAAAAGACACAAACACCTCCAAATTCCCCCCTCCTCGAGTTCAAAAAATCCCCCACCATCGATGAGTTTATAAAAAAAATAGGACCCCCTCCTTTGCTGTTGATCGGAATACGGAAACTGAAATATGGATATGACATAAAACACAAGGTGTAGAATACAAACATATGGTATGAACATATAGACATACAATATACATATGGAAATCCCATATTGATTGCAAGAGGGATTGTCTCGAAAAAATACAAGTAAAGGGGTGGGGGGGGGGTTTGAAGGTAGAAACAATCATTAATCTAAAAAATGAATTAGATTGTATACACATGAGTGACTATCGGTTCAAAAGACATACTATCCCTAAGACTTACTATAGACCATGGCTCATCCTATTTCTTCTTGTCATCAAAACTATGAGGCATCATAGTTCATGACCGAGGTGAATTGACCCCCTCACCCCCCACCCACCCTAGCTTAGGATAAATGTAAAAAATTGCCCCCTTTTTTGTGCTTGATTAATTTTGTTTTTCTTCACTTCTCATAGTTAAATTGGGGACTCTGATTCAAAATGTGGATTCAAAATCTCCAAATTTTATCGTGGATGGCAAATAGAAAAATTCCAATGTTTTCTCCAAGGATTACCTGCAAGGAATGCCATGATAGGGTCAATTCACCCTAGCCCATATTATGTTACTACACAAAATAGTGAAATTAGGTTGCCCCTCACTAATTTCTCTACATTTGACACTATATAAGTATTTATTGTTACCATATAAGAATGCATTGCTTTTGAATTTTCTTGAGGTAAGGTAGAAGCACCCAAATGTAATAGGAGTTGTTTACGGACACCTAAAAACAACCTTAATCCAAACACTTGTTGACCCAAAGTAGACAAGTGGGGTTCCAAGAAGTTATCACTCTTTCAAGAAGCAACCAATCACCTGCACTTGATCCAAGTTTAGAGTGTTGCTTTTGGGTGTTTCTATGCCCACTTTGGTGTTAGTCTAGTATCCATAGTAGGTGCATCTACGAAGTACTTTTCAAAAATTCATATAATATTCATATAAGCTTGAAAAAATATAAAACCAATTATGTTGGTTTCCTAAACCATTTCCTAACGCATGCACATCATTTTTTCTTGAACGCACCCTCCATATTAACCCCCAAGTGCCTAAGCCTTCCCAAGTGTGTTTTGACTATGAAAAAAAAGCATTGGCTTGTAATTATCCTCAATGAAGCAAATTGTGTTTTTTTCAAAATCTAACTGTATAGATGTTAATAGAGCTTGTTTATTAGTATGCACACCAATTTTGAGTGCAAAATTTCTTAGGAGTTGTGATATTATACCAATGGAAATGTACATTTTCTATTTTTAGTATGTTGTCTTTGTCCACAATGTTTCAAAAATTTGCATATAAATGTTTTTTGGAATTAGAGGTAACATGAACAACTTCAAAGAGTGTTATCACACTAAAATGCACTTCCAAAAAACTTAATTTCACATGAAAAAACATCAAACTCATTACACAATCCACCTTGCAATTGTTGAAATGCAATTTTTATTTTTAAGTAGAAATTGCAAATAGCTTCAAATAAACACTTGCATGTTTAAATTTTCAATGGTGAAAATCATGAAAAGACTTTAAACTTTTCATTGGGACCATTCTCAAAGAAAATGGATAAGTACAATTTCTTAGATCTCAAATCAAATGAAATTGTCAAGCTTTACATAAAGCCGGGAAATGAAGTAAAATTAGCAAGCTTTACACTCCACTTTTAGTACACATATGCCTTTGAAGACCTCTCAATAATTGAATATATACTTTTCTCAATGAAAAATGAAAGTTTTCTATAGTTAACCCTCAAAACTGCCCGATTTTTTTTTAAACCGATCACAAGAATTTAACTGCCTACATAGAAATGGGCCTGAAATTTCAAATCGACCATATATAGTTGTGGAGGTAGTTAGGGGTTAAAAGATCCAAAACAAGTGTCGCATTTATGTACTTCTATCTTAAGACAACCTAATTTTCCTATTTTCTGTACTGTAGTGCATGGGCTGCAAGGGTGAGTGATTCCCAAGTGTAAGAGCATCCGCATGGCAGGGCCCCAAGCAGGCCATATACGGGCAGTGGGTGTGCCCAGGCTAATTCTCTTCCCCACGGTAGACATGCTAAGGAGGAAAACATCCCAGGCCACGCTGAAATTTGCAGATGGCACTGGCAAATGGTGTGGCTTCAACGTGCCACGCTAAGCAATTCTCTGCTATTTTTGGTCTGGAGTTTGAGGTACATTCTCTCAATTGGGCTTCAAAAGAGCTGAAAATAGTATAAACTACGGTTGCAATTAGTTTGCTTTAGCTCAATGTGCACTTGGCAATCCTTCCCGGTGTGTCTGCCGTAGGGCAGGGGGGGAGTAGCGAGGCCGCGAACTTCACAACCGCACGCCAAACCTCCTCTTGGCGCCCCTGTCTGGCGCGCTTGGCATGGGGATGCTCTAAGCAAGCCCAAATCAGTTGGGATCACTCTACACATAAAATAACTTATTGCCAAACAGTGGATAGTGAGACACACCAAGTTTCAACTCATAACTTACCACTTAAATTTTAAAATCAAAATCAATTTTCAAAGTGGTGTATTAAACCCCCCAATGCCCCTGGACATACTTGTATTTTTTGAGCTTAATTCCCTATGCATTTGATATGGGATATTTGAGTAGAATTCTATCATCGTATCCATATCCGTATTTGTGCACCTTATCCATATTTGTATCATATCTGCAAATTTGATAAACCCTAAGCGATTTCTACGGCTGAGATGCCTTTAGACCCCATAACCAATCAACGGCTCCTATTCTTTCAATCCGGGGTAGGGCTAGTCAAAAATGTTTGCATGTTGCAATTTATTCCCTTAAAACAATTGAAATCAACGACAAGGGTGGTGGGTTGATCCCTCAATCAATGGTCCCCATTTTCCTTTGAGGGGAGGGGGGAACCAGAGCACATGATTCTGTAATCACAGAACATAGTCAAACACAATCTCCCTCACTTGGTTTGTTCAGGACGCTAACCTTACTTCGTCATCATATCCACTAACAGTGCCAAATAAAGGATCCAAACAGCAAAGAAGCCGATGATGCTTGGACCTCGTCATGTTCACCGGGGAGTCACTTGGCGGCTCTCTCTCCAGCAGAGTTCAGATGATTGAACTGAACTGAAATGGCTCCTTTCACACTGTCTCAGAAATTGGGATTGCCCTACAGCCCCTCCATTTGTTGAAAAGAAAAATTCAGTCCATATTTTGCCAAGGCTACAGGGACAATCAGCCGGGATCCCATGGATTGGATTGGACTGGGGAATTGGGGATCCTGAAAAAGATTAACTTAGGAGAGAAGGGCAGCCGGGATCCCTTGCAAATATTACGGTGGGGACTCCCCTAACGGACCAACCGCCATTTTTTTTGGGCTACTGTGCCTATTTACCATTAATTATTAGATTGGTCAAATTTTCATATTAGGGGGTGCCACACCTTTTCTGAGAATTGAAACTTTTGTGAAGAAATGAGAAGGTGTGGAGGGGAAAGAGGAGACAATCAAAAGCCCTTCTCCATGTGTAGTGAGGATAGACCGAGAATTATTGTCTAGAAGTTTCTTAACACTTGGTACGAAAATGAGGTGTTTTGTTCTAGTAGTTTCCACCAACCCAAGTGGCATTTGTCCTTTAGCTTGCCACCCAGGTTGAATCATTTGCATGAATGAGACTAGTTTGTCTCTTTCTTTTCCTTCTGATGCACACCGTTTTAACCAAAAAAGAAGCCCTTCTCCATGAAAAAGATGTGACCTCCCATGAGTGTCGTGTGGAGAATTAGAAATGGAGAATGGAAAGAAGTGTTCACTTGTGATGCAACAATTTTTCAACACACACACAATCTATAATTTGGATGGAAATTCAAGACCTAGAATTAGGGGAGTGTCAATTGTTGCTACATTGATGTTGAGCATCAATTGTCAAAGCATTCTCTTTCAATTGTTGAGCGTCAATTGTTGCTACCTTTGTTATCTCACTTCTTTCTATTACACCATCCTCCTCCACTACGATGTTGAGTGTTGATGTTGTGTGTCCTTCTCCACAACAATGCTGAGCATTGATGTTGTGTATTTGATTGTCGATGCTTGGAATCAAGTTACAACAATAGCAAAAGTCCTATGATTGGGATGAATGCAACACATCAGAAGGTCAAAGCAAGATAGAAACTTCTATGAAGAAATGTTCTTTACAACCATTCTTCACCTCCAGAAGACAAGAATGGCCATCTCAATCTTCAAGGAATGGGACCTCTGCAAGCCAAGGATAGCCAACAAAAAGTGTCGCATCCCCATTCTCTAAAGATTGAGAATAAGGTGAGGAAGATGTGACAACGATTAGGGGATAATTGAGGCCTCTACAAGACTATGAGTTCCCAGGCTGTGAGGAATGCAGGAACTGTGCCATTGTTGCAGTCTAACGTGTCCGCGACATTGCCATGTCAAAAAAAATTCAACTTCTTTTTGCATTTGAGAACTAATAAATTTTTTTTCTGACATCAATCAGTTGTTTCCGGATTGCACAGGGAACAGGCGGTAGAACAAGCCTGAAATGGCCCTCCTGAGGCCTCAAATCCCCTCTAATGCCTTATTTTATTGTTGGCAAGTGAAAGGAGGTTCAAACTCTTGCACCAAAGAACATGACATTTGGATATTGTCATGTTGTATGCAAAAGTTATGAAGGATAAAAGTTTCTTTGATAAATGTTCTAAAATCATTTCTTCTACATAGGTACATATTGATTTTTGAAATGTACACAAAGTGATGATGGTGGTTTCAGGTAGGTGTAATTTGGGGGTACCCACCTTATGCTCCATTGTTGTATGGGTATGTCTAATTTTCACTAAGGCTATTTTTTCATTTATTTTGGGCAAGAAGTCATCATCACTAGAGTGATACAATTTTTTTACATCTATATAAATAGATGAAATGTGACAAACATAGATGAAACTTTAAAATTATTAGCTTGAATCCATATAAACTTTGACCTTTGCATAGTATATAAAAATAAAAATAACATGATCTTTTCTTCACAAAAAAAACAATGTAATTAATAGTGACTCTAATTTTATAGGTAATACAAATTTTGTGCCTACACTAATAGGATAATTTAGTGAAGATTGATCTAGTGTCAAATACAAACAAGTAGTACATTAAAGTGCTCATGTATGTAGGATATAGTTTAATCCTTTTGTGGAACATTGGCATTGTTTAGCACTTAGTAGTTGAAAAGTAGTCCTCTATGTATCAAAATAAAATATTCCCATGCTTAAAAAAAATCCCATGTATAGAATACAAATAATCTTGTTTTAAGAAATTCTCCCATACACAAATTCTTGAATAATCATATAATTGAAAGTACTACCAAAATTATAATTAAAAAATTCCATGTGTAAAAGGTATGAAATACTTTAATGACTAAAAATGTTTCTATACATAGGTTTAAAATATTTCCAAGGTAAAAAAGACTCATCTACTTAGGATTACAATATTCTTATTTTCCAAATTCATCTCTTGCATAGGATAAAAAATTGTATATTATATATATGACATGGCAGTTTTGGGTGCACTTCACCTTACATGGAATGAAGACAAAGTTTGTGCCAAAAAAACTCAAGAAAAGAAGAGATAGACCTCAAACATTTATATTTTGTATAAATATCCCATCCAAGATGAGAACTACATTGATTTGTCGCATTAGTGTATGTTAACACTAATTTACCAAAAGGACACAATTTAAAATCAATTGTGCATTAATAAAAGATCAATTTCCACAAAAATAAAATTTTGTAGTGTCTTTGAATTACTATGTTACACTAGTTTGCACCATCACTAATTGTACAAATAAAGTGTATTTCACTTCAATTCCAATTCACCCATTTAGGATGACTTTAGAAATTCACATAACAACTTGTTGTGATTGACAAAGCACTTGATTTGCTCAACTCCATCCACTCAAAAACTAAGGTGGGCACCTCCTACATGCACCATCATCACTTCGGGTACATCTCTAAAATCATATATATATATACCTATATGGAAGAAACAATTTTAGAACCTCTACCAAAAAACCTTTGACCCTTCATAACTTTTGCATATGATATCCAAATGTTGCGTTCTTTGGTATGTTGGAGCCTCCTTTCACTTGCCAACTAAAAAATATGAAAATTTGATCACTCTAGTAATATTAGTAGTCACAATAGAAAAACGTGGCAATTTTTGAGGTGCCCACCTCAAATATTATTTGAAATCTATGAAGCTACAATACACAATTGGAAAGTAGCTCGGGAAGATTCACTATCTTTTTTTTGGTTCTCCATACTTATATTTTGAGCAAATGAGAGAGGGAATTCTAATTCAAATTATCTTCGGGTCCCCCTTCCACCTACACACTCTACCATGCTTTTTGATATAAATAATTCATCCAAGAGAATGTACATTCATCCAAAAAAGGACAATATTGTCCTAAGAATATATAGCAATTCAATGATTTCATCCACCAAAAGGGAAGAATATATTTCCTACTATTCCTTCAAAATAATCATAGCTATTTCAAGTAAAATATCACTAAAAAAAACTCCATTGAATCTCACCAATATCTACAATATTTGTAAATTAGAAACATAATGAGAGGTGATGTCTCGATGAACATTTGTTGGATATCTTAAATGAACCACAATCTAAGATATCCCTACAGTAGTATTTGATGCCCATACAACAATGGTATATTCACATTGTAAAGCATGAGGCAAGGTTTTTAATTTTGTTCATTTTATGCAATATTAAGAAAAGCTTCATTAGAAGTCGCCATGAGTCTCTTGTAGCATTCCTTCCACTAGCTATGCCTGTAGAAGCTTCACCTTGTTCCCACCTTACTTTCGTTTCATGTTACTTCACTTATGGACCCCTCTAGGTTGTATTCAGCTAGGGTTTGTTGTATTGTACTCTTGCAAAGAATTCTTTGTCATTTTTGTCAAAAGAAAACAATACAACTTATCCTACACAGATTGGACACAAGTTAAGTCAATGTTGTTGAAAAAATTGCCATATGTCATCTTGCAATGAATTTTAGAAGCGATAATTTTTCAAAATCTGATGTGGAAATCCAATTTCCGAACTTCCTTGCCAAATCTTACCCTCACGTACACTGCTAGATGACTGAGGCGATATTATTTTATTTTATTTTGTATTTATTTTGAAACCAATGAAACAGAATTCCATTGTACGATAAGTATTGGGTTTGGGGCATGCCTGGCTTACCTTACATTGGGAGTCAGGCTTGTTTTTCTTAGGGTTTTTTAGGGTTTTCTTTTTTGACAGGCTGAATTGAAACGGACGGCGTCAGGCTTTCAGTTGATTTTCCTCTGCACCCTTGTCAGCAGTTCCCCAACAGTAAGATCTTCCGTAAGCGTGCGTCAGCTGTCGAATTCGGGTGTTTCTAAAATCTAAACAGATCTCTGCTCCCTCCCAACTGAAGTCCCAACTCAACTGAGAAGGAGAAGTTACAAGCTAAAAGCTATGAGTGATACAGAAAACAGAATATGATCAATTGCTTGGACAGACAGAGCACAGCAGGGCAGAGCAGAGCAGAGGATTCATCAGTGCTGCGGTGCTGCCCAGCAAAGCCAGGTCTGGGATAATATAATATAGATTAAGCTTCTCTCCGTTTTGTCAATGCTGGGATTGCTGGCTGCTGCTGTGTGTGCCTGTGTGGCATCAATGAGCCAAGAGTAACTTAAATTAAACCTCTTGTGCATCGCATGTGCGTTTGACCGACTACAAACAGTTCATGCACCGGTACAAGCTAATAATTCAAGCTTGATAAATTCACGTGAATCTAAGGCAGGGATCAGTTAACTTATTCGTGCTCTTACAGTAAGTGATATATTCGCACAACAAATATCCACGATGAGTGGGTGTAATTGCACTATAAATATAAATAAGCTTATGCAACATTACATTATGAAGTCGTTAAATTAGTTGCTCCCGACTGTCCCGAGGAGTCAAAAGGAAAGATATTCCGTTTCCTTTGTGTCAAAAATATAAAAAAAAGAAGGAAAGATATTCTGCCTTTTGTCAAAGAGGAAACTGGAAAGATTCATCAAACAAGCTTTCAAGGTTAGAGAAATATATTTCTGTTCAGTTGGTTCTAGCTAACTATAAGTGTTTCAAAGTCCATTTTCAGGATGACGAACAAAGTGTTTCGAAGCCAAGTTTGTCCCCCAATTCCGTCCAATAACTTCGCATGCATCGAACTGATACACAACTTGATTCACTCGAAGACAACATCCTTTTCTCACTAAGCTTAATTTGGGGAAAATCATCCATTAGAACAAGGATAGAAGCAGAAATGTGCAAACATTTGAAAAGGGACTTGGGCGTTAACAGGTTAAACTAAGTAGGGCGGAACAAGAATAGGAAGCCAACAGCTAGTTTGCCTGGCCTAAGCTTAACTTGGGTCATATCAAATGAATACATTTAACTTCAAGTCATACTAGGCTCTCTTCTTTTGTCCAGCCTTCGGGCTTTTGTTCCAGCCTTCGGGCTTGGCTGCTGTGTATTCTCTGTTTTGCAATGGATTTCCATTTGTTCCAAAAAATTAAAAAAATTAAAAAAGTCATACTAAGCTACCTTACGAAGGTGATTTGTTTCTGACTCGCCTGCATATCCCAATTTTTTTGAGGAATTACTACGAAATAGGTTCATAAAATTATATAATTTAATGATTTAATGCGACACACAGCACCCATTCAAGTGGACCGCCCCCCACCCCAAATCGGAAAATTATTAAAATTAGTATGGGGTGAAGGGTGCTGCAGCTCTGCACTGACCCCAATGAACAGTTGGTCTGCAGTAACTTACAGTACGTAACAACCTGCGAATTGTGCGGGGGTTAGTCACCGTCTTGGGATTGACGACCAGCTGGCGCATCCGTATTCTCCGAGATCAAGAGCGATGGCAAAAAAAAACGTTTCAAAAAACAAAATAAAAATAAAAACATTTCATTAAGTTACGTACGACCAGTAAGCCAGTTGGTACATGGAGGTAAAAGAAAACCAAAGTACAGTACATTCCTCCAATGCTTGCAGTGACTGTAAGTAACTTAATGAGTAAAAGAAAAGCAGTTGAATTCAGTTTATTTTTTCTTACTGCAGCCAGAATGGTAGCCAGTAATCTGGCCGAGAATCTGGAACTCCGGAGGCCGGCATGATTGCTAGAAACTGGGTCTACAGATCTACTCGAAAGGACGGAGGAACCCAAACAACGTAGCATTCGAAATTTTGAATATGGTCATTAGTAGTGATCCGTATCCCCCCATTCAAGACGGCTCCAGGCGCATTCAAATGAAGCTTGGACCGCTTCTTGGCACGGAATCGCCCATTGGGATGGTAATGGCAAGAGGTGTTTCCAAGGTTGGCCACAGGAGTGTCGTGAGGGCAAGTAAGAGGGGTCATTGACTAACCAGAGCCTAACCAGAGTTAGCATATCCTAGTCAAAATTTGGGTGGACGGATAATGTAGCATACCGAACTTTGACTGCTTGATAATTGAAGGGGTCAAAAAAATCTCGAAAGCCGTTGGTATCCCTTTAGGATTGAGTATGTTGCTCCTTTTCATAGGCTTTGATATGGAGATATTTTGGGCAATGATGGCAATGTAATTATATTACGCATTTACTAAAATTAAACCCAAAAGGACCAATGATTGTGGTCTAGATTTCCAAAATTGTGGAGATGTATCAAAAAATGTAACTTATAATAATAATAATTTGATAAAACAAAATTTGTAAATTAAAATTCAGAGATTATATCTGTGCAATTAGGTCAATTGCTATACTAATTGATATTTTTCAATCTAATTTGAATCCTAGATTGAAATTTCTTCCTAAAATTGATTGTAGATTGAATATTTGTAATTTTGAACAAGGTTTTTTTGAAATTAATTTTCATTTATAATTACAGATATTTAAAAGTTTCTTAAAACTTAATTTTAAAAGTATTTTTTGAAAGGTCATTTTTCGAACTAAGGAAATTAGGCTTTGAGATTGATCAAAGATATTAACACCCCTTGAACTTTATAAGATTTTTCAAAGAAAGTTGTGAAAATCTATATTGTATAAATGTGAGAGAAATAATAGAAGAATCTATAAATATTTAGATGGGTGAAAACAAAGAAAGTGTGTACTTTGAAGACATTTGTGTCCATTCGTTGTTCAAAATTTGGATGTTTGGTACTTTAGGGGCTAATATCAACACTTGAATATGTAATGAATGGTACACTCTTGAATAGTTACCATCTAAGAATATCATTGGAGGAAGTCGTTGCACTAATTTTACTTTGGAAATCCATTAGTTGTATGCTCTGTAATTTTTTTAGCACACATTGTATTTGGTTCATGTAAAGATGATCATCATGATTGTGATATATATATTTGTGTGTACATATGCATGCATAAAGGTCTAAAATCTAGGACACCTAGACATGTTTTAATTTATATTTCAACACACACATTTGAAAGGTGTTTAAGTATTGGAATACTATCAATCTAATGAAATTGACATTTTGATGTTTGTATTAGTTATCAACCTCCAATCTATTCACATGAACTTCACAAGATAAATTCTAACTTTGTTCTTGGGTCAAGATTCTTTTCATCCATTAGATGAAATTCACCTACTCTAAAGGGTTGCAAGTTCCCTCGAGTTCTTGGATTGTGGAAACTTGGCCACAATAGTAGGATGACATGCCCAGATGTCACTCATGTCACGTGACAATATTAATAATAAATAATAATTCAAAAATAATTTTAAATTTTGGCCAATAGTGAGTGGTTCCCACTTTAGGGAAACAACTTGAAACAACCCTTCAATGTAGCTTAATTTCATTTAATGTATGTATTTTAGTAAGCCTTCTCTCATTTTTATATTTGCAAAAAAAAATCATAATTTCTTCATTTAAATTTTAATCAATCTAATTTAGTTGCAATAAATAAGTGACAATTATGGATACATATATATCTTACATGGCCATGTATTAGACTCTCATTGATCAAGGACCATTGGCATTAGTTAGTAGAAAAACTCTTGGAACTAAATAACTTGGTTCTCCAAGACTTCCATCATAGTCAAAGTATTGTTTGTCATCATTTCACTTTAGCATTCTAATCATTTGGACTACTTTGTTATACAATGCTCAAGAAGCAGAAGGCTTGACTAGTATTGAAAGCATTATTGGATATATTGCCAATTAAATCTACTCAATATATATCAAGAACACCAAAGACTACACATCTTGGTTGATCAAAGGACTTTGATACCTAACTAATTAACCCCTAAAGTTTCCAAAGTCTCTTTTTAAAAGGAACTTTTGAAGATTCAAACATGTACCTATGATCACAATTTTTGGCAAGATTTTTCAATATTTTTTTCCAGATAAGAAAACTTGATTATTTAAAATGATAGAATTAAACTACAATTTTTAAATTTTTTATTTCAATCAATGCCGAAGACCAAAAGTTATGCCACAATAAGCTCAAAATAGGTGAGGGCAAGCAACAAAAAATGCCACAAAAACTTGAAATATATTTGAATAAGTAATTTGAAAGTTAAGAAGCTTCTTGTTTTGCTTGAAATCTTAGCAAATTCTTGAGAAAATATTGAATTAAATCTATATCTATGAACTCAATTTTAATGATTAAAAAAAATCGCACATGATTTAGTTTTCTTGCTAGAACAATCCTATCATTGGAACTAGTGTGTTTCAATTCCATCTCAGAGCTATCAACAATTTTTTTTCCTTCTATCTCATACTTGTTTTGACTTAACAATTTTGGAAGAATGAAATCGTTGGGAGGGAGGGTGGTTGAATTTTCTTTTCTTGAACTCAATCTCAACTCAATTTTTTCTAACATTAAATAAAATCACACTATATAGTAGAAAATTTTAGGTTAAGAAGATTCAAAGTCTTACAATTTAGCCATGCTATTATCAAAAAACTCATTTCTTCACTTAAAATGCCTATATCTTGTGATTGATAATGGCCAAAGTTTCTAAAATTTCTTCATAACATTCTCATACTAGTCTAGTGCCAAGCCTGTACTCAGATATGCGAAATAAACAAATGTTTCAATTTTTTGTTGTTTGCATTGGAAATGGCAAGTTTTGAATTCGAACTGTGACAGTTGGCCTCGGAACTTTAGGGGTTCAGTTAACGAGGAATATGCATGCTATAATATATCCTCTTCTCCAGACATATCGTACAATGAATCGAAATAGTACGTGACCACTTGGTATTCGTGTGGGAAAAGGAAATATTAATTATATTCTGAGCTAGAAAATTTGTGCTCTCAACGTAACTGAACGGATTCCAGCCATGCCAGCTGAGCCATTTCAAACTTGCTTCAATTCCCGAATCCCAAATTTCCTCGCTTGAGATGCATGGCCGGGCATGCAGTACGTACGTAAAGCTAGTACAGTACTACACAATATATTCGGCGCAAGTGTGATACATTCTGCCTAATCTGGGGGACGAGGGCCGGGCGCCGGCAGTGCGTGAAGAGAAGATTAACTACGGGAAAAAAAACTAAATCTCCTGATTCTAAATCAATCAAATCGATCTAACAGTTAACTAAGCCAAGTACTAATATAAGCTACCTCACTCTTCTCTCAGTTCTCTAGCTGGAGGTTCCAGCAAGCAATTACAAGCGGCCGGGACCAAGCTAGTCTGGAAGCTCCAGTCGACATTAACTTACACGCCAAGCTGGAGGATCCGAGTGAGCGTGATCGTCAGTGCTGCAAGCTGGGTACGTTGCAGCTGCCCCATGCGAAAGCTTTACTGATCGAAAAGGCAGCGAGCTTGCTAGTACGCACACCTACGGAAATAGTGCAGTTCTGAGTTGATCACAGACTTGAACAGACAGGGCCTGCGTTCGTTGAATTGGTACCGGAAGTGAACTCCCGGCCGCGGCGGTCATTTCTAGGGACCGAGGTAGTCTGCATTAGCCTGCATGCACTTCACTGCACTGCACTTCTGCGGTGGAACTGATCGACAATGAAGTTTCGTGGCTGCCTTCCATTGCCCGGGGGGTGGGGTGGGTGGGGTGGCGGGCTGCAGGGGCTAGAACTTGGCTGCTCACCTGGCATGTCCAGAGTTAGCACTGTCGATCAGGCTTCTCCATCCGTCAGAACAAAACTTAACACTGCCTGTAGTTCTTTCCCAGCTCATCATCATCACCAGCTACCGTGCATGACAAGTTGCAACACACTCAACCAACGTCAAGTTTCGTTCAATTGGCGGAATGATTCCACCAATTGGGAACTTTGGCGCTTTTCAGATTAAGGCCTGACGATATCTTTACATGTCCTACTTCTTAAAATCCTTGGAGAAGATCTAAGTCGTAGTTTTGGAAATTGAAATTGAACCAATTTGCCAATTGATAGTTTTCAAAGCCGTTATCGTCAATTTTGATCATTTTTGGAGCCATATCAATTTAGGAAATTTTTTCTTCATTTATTTAGGTCAATGCTGAAAGCAATCTTCATTGGAGTACAAGAAGCAATTATTTCCATCTATATAAATGGATCAAATGTGCAAATGAGGATGAAATGTAGATTATTCATCCCCCAAAACTTGGTGTTGTATTTAGATAATGTAGCAAATCAACAATTTCATCCATTGAAGATTGAGGAATATATTGCCTAATATTGCTCAAAAACAATGTTGATTCAACCCCCCAAATTGTGTATGACACCTATAGAAAACTCTAAAAATTAGGTTGGGTTGGATATAGATTATTTTATGTTTTAGGCAAAATGCCCTACAAAATATTGGTCGTGGAATCCCACCAACTTAATGAAATTCACATTAGAATCTTGAATTGATCCAAGGTTATTGAATACTTTGTAGTTGCAAAATCTCATCTTAATCTAAAGTAAAAACAAGAAACACTTTTCATTATTTATCTAGTGTTCTACTAATTTTTCATATTTTACTTGAATTTTAGATAAATTATTGTATTATCAATATTGACATATTGTATTATCAAAAAAATTTATTAATGTATTACAGTATATAATAATTTATCAAAAAATTTATTAATAAATTTATCATATATATTATCATATATATCATTAAAAATTATATCATATATATATACTGTAATACATTAATTTATCAATAAATTGATTAATACAATAATTTATCAAAAAATTTATATATACAATATATCAATATTGTATATATATGTCAATATTGTATTATCAAAAAAAATTATTAATTTTTTTTTCCCAAAAATAATAATGCACATAACAAGGTAATGAAAAGTTTCAAGAAAATAGAGAAAGACTTTGGTGTTCAAATTGTAGGAAATATTGAAAAAATTCAAAAAGTGAAACAAAAGAAAAAACATTCTTCATTACTCAACGAGGATGAAATTTGACCAATTGAAAGATTTGTTGGAAGATTCCATCAATCACAAAAAAATCATTTTATAAAATTACAAGTCTTCCAAACTAATCTAGTCAATGGATTCAAGTGTTAAATAGACTAGTAGAGCAATCTTTCTTCTCTCCGTTACAGGATTTTTCTTGAAGTTTCCTCAATGAATATTAATTGCATGAAATGTGCTAGCTTTTCAAATCTATCACCGACCAACCGACCAATCATCCATCCAGTTGATGGATGGTTAGTTGAACTTCTTCACGTTTAGGGCAGTTGATCCACAAGAACACTGCTGGATGCCATAGGAACTTTCAAGTGTGACAAGCACCATCAGTCCATCACCGGCATGGGCTTTTGCATCTCAAGCCCTATAAAAATCATAGTTGTCTGGGTACCCTCAGTCACGCTCACTTGCACTTGTCTGCTGCACAAATACAAAGCGGTGTGGACACACGTGTACGTACGTACCATGTGCCATGTGCGCACGTAGCCATTGATGGTGACGACGTGACTGAAACCGAAAGGCATCTTTCGGTCCCAAAATAGCGTGGAAAATTGGGATCCGATTAAATTGAGAGCGAGATTAAGTTATATCTGTTGCTTGAAGTATATCCCAAATCAAAGATCACTCTGGCATCCACTTCACTGCACTATGGGTACGGAACTCCAGATGTTGAAGTTAAGGATACTTTATATTCTTTCTAACTTTATATGCTGCTGGCCCAAGTTGCACCACCTCTCAAGTAACCCAGTGAGGATAGCAAGGACTAAATAAAGAGGACACCAAGGACTAATCAGTGACGATATCATGGACTAAACAGTGAGGACACTGAGGATTAATCAGTGAGGATACTAAAAGAACTAAATAGTGAGGACAACGAGGGACGAGCTTAAAGTTGTAATGACAAGCTTCTTGCGGAGGTCCATGTCAAGGGTGAATGTAAAAAAAAAGCCCCCCTATTTTGTGCTGTAATATCTTCAATGGTAACACCTTCTCGAGCTAATTTGGGTCTCTGATTGCAAAAATGAACTCAAAATTTGCAAAAAAAAATTTACACAACAAATAAAAGGTTCCTGCGTTTTCCCCAGGGGTACAACAAAACTGCCTCCACAGGAGGGCTAGTCATACAACTATAAGCTTGACTGACAATGAGGACTATACACACAGAGGATTACAGTGGGCCCCCCAAATGCACCACTGCCCCAAAATTGCCCATTTTCACTCAATGTACATCTCCAAAATCAACTATGTACCTACGTGGAAGAAATACTTTTAGAACTAAACTTTGATCTTTCATAACTTCCGCATGTACAGAAGCCAAATGTTGCATTCTTTGGTGAGTTGGAACCTCCTTTCACTTGCCAATAAGATAATATAAAAATTTGAACAATCTAATATTAGTAATTAGGCACAATTGCAATTAGTAGTGGTTTGGGGGGACGGTACCCACTTTAAATAGTGAGGATACGAAGGACTAAACAATGAGGACAATGTGGACTAAGGTAGGAGGCTCAAAAGCCGCTCATCTACAAGTTGATCATCTTTTTTCATGTGATTCATTCTTTGAGAATATTTTCAACTCATTTTTTCAAACAAAGAAAAATAGTTGCAGAATGTAACACAAGTGATTTCATATTTTTTTTAAATCATTATTGAATTACTTATGAATTTTCAAACAAATTGTGTCTTGGGTACCTGTTTGTGACCCAAGGCCTTCCATAAATTGTTCACTTGCAACTTGCAAAGAGAATTGGGGAAAGAAAGGAGAATGAGTGGCTCAAGATTGCAATAAATAATATTTTTTTTTCTTGATCCATTCAATGACTATAGAGGTCAATTTAAGGACCATCTTATGTCCATTTTAGAGCTAATTATAGGAGCAATTCTAAATGTCCATGTGGTTTTCAAGACTCCTATTGTATACAATTAGGACCAAGGACTAGATGTGTCCGGTGGATGATTTTCAAGAAATTGTAGAAAAGAAGAGTACACTTGTTCATTAAGGAAGTTGATAATTTTCAACTAACTACCTTGGTGATACAACCACATCCTTCTAGTGTTAAACTTTTAACACCATAAAGGACTCAAAGTGTCCAATGAATGATTTTCAAGTTCCTATTGAAACAAAGATTGCACCTATTCATCTAATAATTGGATCATTTCCTTCAACTACCTCAATGATAGCTAAGCTCCATCTTTTAATTTAAAGTTTAAGCACCAAGTTGTTGCGAGTTGATTGCAAAAATTATTGGTTGATTTTTTACTTTGGGGCACCCCACTTTTAAATGCAAATTTTCTAGGTTTAATGATATAAATTTACATACATATTTTCAAATGTATAATATATTATAATATAAAACAAAAATGTTCATTTATCTTTGAATGAAAAATAATAATTTTGGAGTGGTTTTGGTGAGGCAAAGTCATGGAACTTTAGGGACTAAGATAATTTACATATTACTTGATTGGCTATAAGCATCAAGTATTGAATGGTTGAAAAGTAAAAATACCAAATAAGTGATTGTTGCCATCAAAGACATTATATTATTTAGCAAGGCCAAAAGTAGACACTAGCTAGTCACATGTTGAAAATTCCACAAACAGGTAATTGAAAGAAGAAAAAATTAGATCATGTGATCAAGAAGCAAGCCATAGATAAGCATATGATTTTCAGCAAAGAAAAATCCATTGCAAGCTAGTTTTGTTTACAAAGAGCATCCACACCTTGGTGCCAAAAGAATGGCATGCAACATGGCTATAAAGGGCTTTGTCAAGAAAAGCATTTGAGGGCCATCCCTTGTTCTTTACTCTTGCATGTTCAACCCGTCCACCCAAGGCCATGTGGTCCCATTTCTTTCTACATATGTCTTAACAAGTCTCAAAACTAAATATTGACTACATCTAATGCTTCATACTCCAAAGTTTTAGTTGCAAGATGAAAGCCAAGGCCATGAACACTTGTAGTTCCAAGTCATTTTTTGAAGAGCTTGTGAGGTTTGCAATGTTTGAGAGGGCAAGTGTAAGGCATGTTTGACTCCTCAAAACCCTAGAAAATGTTCCATCTAACGTAGCAAGGTGAAGATGCTCTAACTATCATCTTCTATATTACTCAAGTTAATTCAATTAGTGCACCCCTAAGTATGAACAGTTGTTGCTTTAATTTGCAACTTATACAAATTTACAAGATACACTATTGTAATACAAATGTTCATAGTATTTTAGATAAAATAAATAAATATATTATGGTCTATACTATTTCCACACTTTGTGTGATTGCCATCCAATTTTCATCCCACTTTCACCTAAATTTCATCCAAAAATTTGCACTAATTAGATCACTTCCATTCAAAATTCCTTCAATTAAATGATAATTTTCACCAATTGAAGAAGTGCCCTAGCTTGAAAGAAGGTGAGGGATTCATGAACAAATATTCTTCCATAAGATGAGTTAACTTCTAACCTCCTTGCTCATTGAAAGGGTGATTTTTTGGATTGAGCCAAAATTCTTGTGATTATAATAACAATGTCTTAAACTTTTCAAACTCCTACACTAATTGAAGTAATTTGTGTAGTGAATGAAATATTAATTTGTTAGTATACACCTTGTTACTATTGCTAATTAATGTTATTAAAGCATTTGTTATACTATAATTCTCAATGTAAGCTATGGCAAGTCCACATCTAGCTAGATCACACACACCCTCTAGAAAAACTCACGAACTTATTGTTTATCGCGAATGATAGAATATGGAAAAAAATGAATTCATAATTAGAATGAATTAGGAACGTGCACAAAATACAAAATTAACCACTCTACTAGAGGTTTTTTTTTGCACTTACCTTCATGTGAAATAGTTTGAAATTTTTGCACCCTAGTTCTAGGCTTCTAGCAAGCTTAGATGTGATCTAGCCCTAAAATCTAAATCCAAAAGCAACTTTTGGTCTAATGAAACAATGAATTAAACTTTTGCCATGTGTTGAAGCTGCATGAGTGTGTTCATTGAATTCATTAATTCCTAAAAGACCAAGGCCATTTTTTTGTCAAAAAACACTTAGAACTGCCCATTTCTAATGCATTCACCCAAGAAAACAAATTTTTTAAGAATATAATTAGAGGATCTTGTCCTTTATTTTTCTAAGACGAGGTGGTAAAAATTTCGTGAAGTTTGACCGTACTGATTGAGAGATATTAGCATTCGAAGTTGGAAAAAAAAGTTTTTTTGAATAGTAGCCTCCAATTTCAAATGACTTTGATTGCCTTTTGTTGAATTTTTTTGCTCTATGGACTTTGAATAAAACAAATTTAGGTTGAATAATTGAGTTGATAGCTTAGGAAAAAAAATTCAAAAAACCCTCTTGATTTCCATCCTTTAAAAAATTGTTAAGTAGAAGTAGGTCCAAGATTATAAGAAAATCTAAATTGTTAATAGCTCTAAGATGAGATTGAAACACAATAATCCCAATGGTGAGATTTTTCTAGCAAGAAATTTTAACTTTCTGAAACAAATTTTTGAAAAATTGTGAAAATTGCATTCAGAAATGAATCTAATAACTTATTTTTTTCAAGAAGATGCCTATATTGCCCCTAGAACAAGATTGTTCATAACTTTCACATCAATGATCCAAATGGAATGAATCAAAGCTTAAAATGTAGATAAAAGTATAATCTATGAGAAAAAAATAGATTTCTTTTTTCCAAATTTTTGTGGATTTATTTTTCTGCATGCTGAATGAAAATTTGGACTTCATGAGGTATAACTTTTGCTTTGGGGCACCTATTGAAATACAAATTATATTTCCACAAAGCTAATCAAATTTTCTATCTTGTGGGAAATTTTCTAAAAGTTTTACGAAAATTTGGAGTCATAGGAACCTACATGAAATTCATTTTGTCCCCTAAGGGTATAATGGTCCTTAACAGGTTAAATGGTGACTTTCCAACCCAATTTCAACCCTTCCATCACCAATTGCACACTCAATGCATTAAAACAATATGAAGGTGAAAACACCCCAAACCATCTCAATGTATTCATTCTTGATAATTAGACTTTTATTTAAAGTGTCCCCCAAAGTGCAACAATTAAACGGTTCCCACACTTAACTACAATTGATTGATTGTTGATTCTTTAGATTTTGGTATTATGACTAAGCTAGTGTGATGGTTTCAATGACCTTGGGAGTTCCACTTTAAAATTTATAGTAATTACATGTACTACCTACAAAATCTAATTTTTTGGGGTGAAATTTCATGATATACAATTTCTAGTACTACCAAAGTGTTCTTTTCTTGAAAAAGGTGCCTCCAACTTTGCTGAATTGCTTATTTTGATGGTTTGGGGTGTTTCCACCTTAGGATGCAACACAACCGCATTGAATCCAAAAGGTAGAGCTCTGTGAATTGGGCTGCAGAAGGTGGACCATAATGGGTCTGCTTCCCTTCAGTTATATCCAAATTTCTTCAGCGATTCTCCATGCCATTCATCTGCACCAAACCACCACCCCCACATGCGCACACATGCAACCCAGGATGTCGTCGTTTTACTGTATTTGCCATGAGTGCGCACTCAGTCCAGTAACTTCGATTTTCACGCAAGCAAATTTAGAATTCCAGGGAGCATCTCTTCCTTCCATGTGGACATGCAAAAGCAGCAAAACCAGCTCTTCATCACAGCTGTTGGGGCTCCCCCCAGTCAAGAGAACTGAATGAAGACCTCTGCACGATTGATAATTTAGTCATTAAACACGTTGACCTCAGAACAGCAGAGTTGAAAATCTCCCCATACGTAGAGCTATTCTGAGCACAGCGACCATATACCAGGGGACGAGCTCTATCAAAGTCCCGATTCCCAACAGTTGACGCGACGAGCAAAGAGGACAAAGCGAGAACCAGCTGTATTAAACCCCGGATTTACACCGTAGCCACGGGCATAGAGAAGCAAGCTGGCCTTAATACGTGCGCTTGGCCTCGTCGGTGTGGCCGCAGCCTTCGTCGTTCACGGATCCCTCATCAGTCCCTCCTCGCGAGATTCATCGAACAACTTGCTTGTATTGCGCCTGCGGCTTTGCTTTCGGAGTACGGGACGGATCTCGCATTGAAGTGTGGCTGTTCATCACTTGCTTTGGGTCCCTCGTTCCAGTCGATCATCGACTTGCGTGCGTGCACGCAGTTGCCGATCGTGCGCGACGACGAGGGAGTGCAGCTCGTTCCGCTTGTTCCGCTTGTATCGCTTGTTTATTTGTTCTTTCGTTCGTCGCGACGCCACCTGCTGCGGGGACGTGGAGGCTAATTTTAGGGGGGAACGCATAAAGTCGCGGCCTGCCCCCGGACCCGCGCGGATGCAGGCAGCCGTTGGGGGGAGGATAGGGGATGCTGTAGCTCTCCGGCCTGGAAGCTTGGGCCGCGAAGGTGCAGCTAGGCTAGGGCACTGTGAGTGTGGAGCGCTCAGCAATCGCTGCTCTTGCTCTTGTCCTTGGGATTGACGTTCTTTTCGGTGGGATCCAGTGGAAATGTGGTGCAGTGTATGTGGTTGGAGTGTCTAGGGCCGCATTGGCGTGGTTTTCTGTGGCTGGGTTGCAGTCATCTCTTCACGACTTGGGGTTGTTCAGTTCGTCTGCTGCATCTCCAATTCTCTCTTTGCGGAAAGAATACGAGCTTGCGGAAGTAAGCTAAGCGCCGACTAGAGGGAGCCCCTCCGTAGAGGCGTTGTGAGTGTGCATGCGGAGGACTTGGAGACATTCTTTTTCATTTTCGGGAATCCGTTATCCTTGTGGAGTTTCTGGGCGTTTGCGTTTTCGGCACGTATGTGTGTCCTCCTTGGTTTCGGCAGCATTTTCCTGTGAGGTTTCGTAGCATCGTCGGGGAGGAAAAGCTCGATAGAGTCTCTGTAGTCGACAACTGCTGGGCAACATAAATTGCTGCGGATTTCCCGTTACGGTTGTGTATTTCGGAAATCCGTTTCCCGTGACAGCATTCGCTGGTTTCCGTCTTGTTGGTTTCAGGGCGACATTACATGTGAATCCTTGACTGGCAAGAAGAGCACGATGGGCTTGAGCAGGGCAATATCTCGGCGGCGAGCTATGGTTAGTCTCCCTTCGACATTTGAGAACTAAGGCGAAATACATCCGTAGACCTAAAAAATTTAAGACAGCATTTTAGGCCATATTGGGGTTCCGTATCAGCGGTTTTGATTGCATCGATTTGGGGTTGGTTTTGCGTCTAGTCAAATGGGGAAGAGCTTTGTGGATAGTAGAAAGGTGACGAGCAGCGTGAACGGGAAGTCGATGCTGGTGCCTGCCGACAAGCGAATCCCCAAGCCCAGGAAAGTGTCGTCTCTGCTGCGCGCATTCTTCCATCTCTTGCCTCATCCCCTATTCTCTTGCCGCGGCTCCGACTCAAATCTTGACAATCACTCGCAAACAGGCAACTGCGTCATCGGTAAGCTTTCTCGCCTCTCTTGGAGTTCTGTCAATGCCATAGAACAGGGTGATCTTCCACGATGTGTAATAAGCTCAGCATGACCCTTAATACACCCCTGTCCTGTCACACAAGCACTTTCGTAAAATACTTGAAGAAATATTTCATATTATCAGCGAAATATTTGAGAATATTTCTTAATGTTTGAATAATATGAAGTCCTCTCTAACAAATAAGATATAAGATATCTTATGCAATATCAAGTACAGGCTTCACCTGCTTTACAAAGCATCCCAGTCATAGTCTAGCACCGTTATTTCGCAAGCAAAATGTCGTGGCACCAACCCCGTTGAAATGGTTTGCAGGCACACTGTACGGCCAACGCAAGGGCCACGTTTTCCTGGCGATTCAAGACGACCCCAAGTGCTTCCCCCTCTTCATTCTGGAGCTCGCCACTCCCACGAGCTCCCTAGTGAAGGAAATGGCCTCGGGGTTAGTCCGCATCGCCCTGGAGTGCGAGAAGACCACTGGCGAAGGCAAGCTGCTCCTCCAGGAATCCACCTGGTCCATGTTCTGCAACGGACGCAAGACGGGGTACGCGACGCGGCGCGACTGCACGGAGATCGATCGCCACATCCTGACTCTCGTGCAGGCGGTGTCGATGGGCGCTGGCGTGCTGCCCATGGCCAACGAAGGCTTCGAAGGCGAGCTCATGTACATGCGCGCGCGCTTCGAGCGCGTCATCGCGTCCGCGGACTCGGAGAGTTTCTATATGATGAATCCTGATGGCAGCGAAGGACCTGAGCTTAGCATTTTCCTCATGCGGGCTTAGCTGATCTTCCCTTCCCTCCCCTTCCCTGAGCTTAGCTTAGCTTTCCTTCCCTTCAAGCCTGTACCATAGGCATTGCATTATGCCGTCTTTAGTCTTTACATTGGGACTGATAACAGATTATCCCCTGTTTTACAATCCTTGAGGCCTTCACAGCGCCTGAAAAGTTTTTCCTCAAAACTCTTCCCTGTTTTCTGATTTGCTGGTTCGAGACTTTCTTCTGGCACTAGCCCTAATCCTGTGTGACTACTGCGACGTCTACTTCCGTTGAATCGTGGATTCAAGTCGGGGTCGCAACTGTTCTTGCTGGATGTGTACATGTGGGTTGGTAAACAGGAGTCGTGATGCAGCGCGCATTCAGTTTTGTTTCTTACAATTTTATTTATCTCTTGATTTGTAGTGGAGGCAGTTGTCAGGGTTTGGTGTCTGACGGGCTTTTTGGCCTCTCAGCCTGTACTTGACGTGTACATTAAATTGGGGGTTCTGGAGAAGCACACGTTCAAACTTGTTATTGGGGTTCTTCTTTGCTGTCTAGTTTGGGTTGATTCTAGGTTGTTTCTATTATTCCCTCTTGTAAGTTAGGTGTAGGAGTGGACATGTAAATATGGAGTAGGTTGAGGAGACAGTGAAGGATTTAGTACTTGGGAATCTGCTACTTTGCATAGCTAATCTAAGCTAACTTGTGTATGCTGATCAAATTTCATAGGAAGGGTGCGTTCATGACACATTGGTCTGCTTTAAATGTGCAAGGAGGTGCCTATGTAGCTTGTGTGACTGTGGTAGTGTTTCTTTGTATGTCTGCTAATCGGAAGCCGGCTTTTTTGTGCTATTTTAGGTCGTAAATATTGTGTTTGTCTTGCTTCAGAGTTTTCTAGGGTTTTGTAATCTGGGGTTTTCTAGTGATTTGGTACCACTACGGTTGCTTTTTGTGCTCTTTGCTGCTGAGGTAACTTGTGCACGCCTTCATGAACCCTTGCCCAATTTTGAAGCCTATAGAATGAATCCAGCTACTTTGGGTTTAGAATGGGAGAATTTAACATAGCAGGTGTCAAGACACAGGGTGTTGGGTCTGGTTTTTTAACCCTGGAACGCCAGATTGCTCACTGTGGAAATCATCCTTTGTGGTACAGGATGTATCATTTGCTTAAGAAAATCCAAGAGCACTCATTGGAGGTCAAATTATTGTGCATTTAAATGTCCCCTTTTAAACACAAAATTCCAAGGATGAACATTTGTATTTCTGTCTTAGAATGAACATTTGCATTCTATCTTCCATCAGACACTTTTAGACTGCTACATTGTTACAAGGTTAACCCCTAAAAGCCCAAGGTATTAAACTTTAAACTATAAAGTGATTCAAAACCATCAAACAAATACTTTGGTGAAAGAAAATATCATTCAGTTATCTCATTATGTCTACAAAGTGGCTTTGAAATATCAAAAAATAGCAAGAAAAGTTGCAAAAAACACATCTAAGGTTGAACTTCCTTCTACTAAGATGCTTCTCAGTTAATCTTAACTTCTTTGATTGATATGAATTTGAGCTACACAAACTAGACCAGTATGCGTAGCTTTTCCAAATTTTTTTTATTGAAAACCAAGACTAGATGAAGAAGAAACAAGCCACCAGAGGTTCACTATAATCCAAAAATATCCGGATTTTGAACTTTGAATCACTCCCAAACATATAAAACATCTTGGATTGACATGAATTTTTTTATCATAATAACTAGACTTCAAGGGGAACATAAACCAACAAATTTGATTGAAAATGAACATTAGATGAAGGAGATACAAGTCCCTGAAGTTGTAGCCATCAAATGCCATTTGGTGAATTCAAATTGAACCTATGAACTTCGATTGGCTTCCAAAAATTCGATTCATCTTGTACTGATCTGAAAATTTTACTACACAAACTAGAAGAGAGAGTGAAAATTTTCCATTAAGTTTTATTGTATTCTAACATTGGATGCAAAAGTTAAAACACTTTGAATTGGACTTGAAATCATGTGAGGACACTTTTAGTCCCCTAGGGCGTCTAGGGGTTAATTCTTGGTTTTGTGAATCCTAGCTACTTTTGAGGAGGGCTGATACTTTTTGAAAACCCAAGTTTTCACAAAATCCTTGTCAAGGATCAAGATTTTGGGGTTATGGCATCTTCACTTCATCTCTTCATGTCACCTCTTAATTAGTCACCTTTTTTCTTATGCACCTTTGAAAATCAAGTCTTTTAAGGGCTTCAAAGCTATAAACTTGTTTTGTCTTCGTGACATGACACTTGTTGATACTAGAATGAGGCATACATTGACATCTAAATTAGTTTAGATGCCCACTATTGATTAAATGCAAACAATTAGATCCATTTTCAAATTTGAGATGAATGATAAGAAATTGGAAGTTGCCAAAATATACTACATGGTGATCTATTTGAAACCATTCTTTTAGATGTAGGGTGTCATTTAAAATCCAAAATAGGTGAAATGGCTTAAACTAAGTATGAAAGTGGGGGTAGCCATCAATAGAATTTTAACCAAAATGAAGGATGAAAATCATTCAAATTGCATTGTTCATAAACGTCAAAAACAAAATTATTCATTATTTATAACAAAAATAGAATTGAACTCAAACTCTATAACTATTGTAGATATTGAATTATTCTATTTTGGACATATGACTATCAAGAAATTGACATCCACAAATCCATTGTAAGTTTTTTAAGCCTTGGAAAGAAGAGTTGGCAATCATTGCTTTCATTGTATGCATCAACTATTATGCATAGATAAAGTTGTAATAGATAAGATTGAGGTCCTCCAAAGGGCCGTTTTAGGGGTGTTTCTTTTACTATGAACCAAAGCTTAGCTATCAAAGTATAAAATAATAAAAATAATAAAAAATAAATAAAAACACAATTTTTTAAAAAAATTAATAGAAAATTGGAAATGAAAATTTTTAAGTTTTTTTCATAAAAATTATTTAAAATTATTAAATAATGAAGAAAATAATATTATGAGATGTGTCCATTTGCTAACCATGACAAATTATTGATGTGGTGAAGTTCCCTTTTCCCTATTGCCCAGGAACTTGCGGCATTGTGTAGGACCTCCATTAGAAAAAATTTCAGCCCTCAAAGGGGTTGCTTCCCTTTGAGAAGTTCCCCTCAAAGGAACGCACAGCCCCTTTGAGGAATAGTGGACACTATTCATCATCAATGATGAATAGTGCCAAAATTAAAAAATATTAAAAAAATATTAAAAAATTAAAAAATACTTATAAAAAATATTAAAAAATATTTAAAATATTTAAAAATATTTTTAAAATATTAAAAATAATAAATAATAAAAATAATATTAAAATAATATTAAAATAATAATAGCAATCTGACATGGTCGCACTAATGCCACATCAAATCTCACAATTTTGTAATTTTGAATTTATTTTAAAATTAATGTTTTAATTATTATATATATATATATATATATATATATATAATTTTAAATTTTTAAATTTTTTTAAATTAAATTTTTTTCTGGCTACAGTTCCCTACCGTTCCCTGCTGTCCAGGACTCACAGCCCCTTAGGGTACATTCGCACCTGGTGCTAAAGGTGGTCTTACGGAGCGCTCTTAAGACGGACAGGGAGTGGGCTTTCACACCAGTGTTCATTAGCAAAAGCCGAGCCTACGTGGAGGCCCATGTGGCTGACGCAAAGAGCGCTCCTGCGGTACTCCAACAGCGACACTATTTTTAAGAGTAGTGCTCATCAACGTAATTATTTTAGCAGCAGCAACAGACCAAAACGTAGATTTGAGACGATTAACAACGCTATAAGTTAAAGGGGCTTCGAGCTGGCGATTAAGATAAAATGGTGCTAAATTGATTAATGAGTTTGCGAGATCAATCGATTCAGCGGACGCCCTCGCCATGGACATGAAATCCACAGGATAATCAATGAACTCCACGACCGGTGTTTAGAGATGTCACAGCCGATGCTTCTGCACACTAAGCACCAACACATGCCAATTGTTCATACTAGTTGGGAGGTGCAACAGAAAACTAACGCAATGATGGGAGTGTGGCCAAGATGGCCGCGGAATTGGCAGACAACAACGTTGTGCTGCTTGATTGTTGAGAAGAAAGTTGCATTCGTGCAACAGGTCAAGGAAGTCTTCACGATGAGTACAAAACCCTAAATGTTACTCGCGCAGACAGAATGTGCGACAATTTGAAATTCACAGGGCTCTCAAGTGCACAGAATTGAACGAACGAGATAGCTTACGGTTATCAAAGACTACGCAGCTGCAGCCAGAACTGCTGTAACCCTAGCCTACCTTCAGGTGTGACACCGCAGGACTCTTTCGTCGCAAACTGCACTTCCAGAATTCAACCAAACCCGCCATATGTGAACAGGAACGTCATATAATGCCTCTCTACAAATAGCGTCTGTCACACCGCTCGGGCTGCCTACTCAACACGGCAGCTTCAGCAGCAGTCGTCGTTCGTTGACTACTTTACTATTCTACAGGCGATGCTTGCAAATACCAGGTGTGAATGTACCCTTAGAGGGTTCATATTTTTTCTAATGAATTTCATCTAGTGATGGTTGTCAGTATGCTTGCAACCATGTTCTTGTGGTTGCCATTTGATTTTCATTGCTCGTAAAGTTGTGAACAAAGTTTGTGGTGTTAAAGGTCTTCGTTATTAATTGGTTTCAATGAATTGCCTTGACCTTTCAAACCCAAAACTAATTTGATCTTCTATAAACCAACATTCAATATCCTTCTCACTTTCCATTCAATCATCACAATTGCCACATTCAATAATTCAAATGATCTCATGTTGATAGTTAATATAACTATTAATCCCTACAACTTTTTTAAATTTGAAATGGTTGTGGGGTGTTTTGGGCATCCAAAGTGAAATATCAAGATTTTTTTTTCTCTCATTCTTTTTTTGAGATTGGAAAATTAGAGGAACTTCTAAGGAATCAAATTTTTACAAAGATTCAACAATTGGTTAAAAAGTTATATTTTCTTTTGTTTTGACCTCCAATTCCAACAATTAGAGCAAAGCATGATTTTACTTTAAAAATGTACATACTTCTTCCTAACTTGAATCTCTAATCAAATATGTTTTAAGTCTTCAGATCTTTTTGCAAAGTAGAATTTGAGTTATGGGGCTCAAAAACTTGACAATACCACATTGTCAAAAGCTTAGGCAACCTTGAATAAAACATTGGGTTATTCACTGATCAATCATATCTCTCACATATATTACTTTTAGACACCAATTTTCTTCAACAAGCCCCTTGAACTAGTCAAGAATAAAATCCTATAGTTCTAAATTCTAGAATGTGAATAAATTTTGATTTATAAACCCATTTTAAGAAGATGCTATTTTTTGACAATTTTGGGAGTATTTTCAAATTTTTGACTTGAAGAACTGGAAGGGTTTAGTAGTTTTAGAATTTAAATGATGCAAAAATTACACATCACTCAATATGACAACAAGAAAAGTCACATAAATTCTAAACACATGTGAGAGTTACTTCATGCTTTAACCCCTCACTGCCAAAGGGGACCAAAAGTGTCCTCATGTCAAATTCAAAGTGTTGTAACTTTTGCATCCAATGTCCAAATTCAATCAAACTTTTTGGAAAATTTGTGCTCTCTCTTCTAGTTTGTGTGGTAAAATTTTCAGATCAATCCAAGATGTAATGAATTTTTGGAAGCCAATCGAAGTTCATAAGTTCAATTTGAGTTCACCAAACTGCATTTGATGATTGCAACTTCGGGGGCTTGTATCTGCTTCATCAAAAGTTAGTTTTCAATCAAATTTGTTGGGTTATATTTCCCTTGAAGTCTAGTTATTGTGGTAGAATTTTCATTTCAATTCAAGTTGTTTTGAATGTCTTGGAGCAACTCGAAGTTCAAAATCTCGACATTTTTGGATTATAGTGAACTTCAGTAGCTTGTTTCTTCTTCATGCAATGTTTGTTTTTAATAATTTTTTTTGAAAAAGTTGCGCATACTAGTCTAGTTTGTGTGTATAAAATTTCATATCAATCCAAGAAGTTATGAGTGATTGAGAAGCATTTTAGTAGGAGATTCAATTTTCGATGTGTTTTTTGCAACTTTTCTTGCTAATTTTTGACATTTCAAAGCCATTTTGTAGACATAGTGAGTCAATTGAACAATATTTTTTTTATCAATGTGTTTTTATGATGATTTCGAATCATTTTATAGTTTAAAGTTTCTTCATTTGAGTAGATTTAGAAACCAAATTTTGCTTCCAAATGTATTTTTTGGAAAATTTTAGCATCCTTTTTCAACACTAAAACATTATAATCTTGCAATCTATGCAGTCAAATGACACCAAATTTGATGCATGTCATCTACAACGAGTGTCCTACAAGATTGTACGGTTAAGATCTATATAACTTAGTGAAAATTATATCTATAACACTTCAAAAGAAATGTTGTTTGTGAACGTGATCAGGCCTTGGGTGGTGAGGGGTTAATGTGACAACTCAAGAACTTGGAAGTTCGATTTACATAAGAGTGAGGTGGGTTTCACATTTCTTTTGAAACTGGTAGTTTCAAATTGCAACCTACGAAACATCAAACTATCTCCTAATCTCTGATTTTGAATCACTTTTTGATTTGTCGTGCTATTCAAACTCCAAGTCTTGCTTGACATCACAGAACCACCAGCAAAGTGACTATCTATTGAACTAACTTGTCCCAACCAAGACAAGAGGTTGCTCATCATAAATACAAAACCAAGTGCAACCATCTGTAATAAAATGATTAACCTTAAGTTGTTTCATTAAAGAAGAAAGTGCATTCATAGTCCTAAATAGTCCAATGTTTGCAACGCCTAAGCAAATTCAAGAAAGTGCCTAATGAATTTCTAATTCATCACTCGAATTTTCCCTTTGAAACCTTCGACCTAAGCCTTGCATTACAGTAGATCCTTTGAACCTTGAGAATAATAGTTCCATTAATTGAATTCAAGAGTGCATGCACATGCTGGGCAGCGCATCGGCAACAGTTTCAGATACTTCCAATGAACACTTTTACTCCGTCAAATTTAGCACTCTACTACTCAAATGGATACTGGAAGTGGGACTTGCAAAACCGGTGACCTCCACAAAACCCTAAAGTTTGTTCTCTGTCGAAATATCTCGTGCCATAAACTGGATGCTAAGTAGCTTGCTTACGATTGAACGCTTATGCATTTACAGCTCTGAATCTACCTTGATAAGTTATCAGCTTTGCATGCCTACACCTACAGTTCTGCAAGCTTGGAATATATTTTCCTCTTTCACGACAGTACATGAATTGAACATAAGCAGTATCTCTTCAGCCCTTGAATTGAATCGTTGGACACCATCTGTATGCAAATTAATTTGGAGCTTCTATCCGTCGCTGACTAGTACTCAAGCGCGGTACGGGTTGAAGCACAGATAATGTGCATGTTGGACACTGCGATTGTTGCAAAAGCTCAATTTAAAATAGTTATAAATAATTAATGAGAGGAATGCCCCATGCCCGGAAGCAGACCTCGTTTTATTGATGAAAATATGGAGCTAGATTCATACAAATGCTCCATGCAATACATTTGAATCTCGCTGCTGCAGACCCTATTTATGCAACAAATTGCAATTTCCGAATCAAAGAAGCTAGAAAATTCGAAAGACTAGACACGTGGGGACGGACACACAATTTGAAATTCAAAGGTAGCTCATGCATGCAGTCACAGATGGATCGATCGAGTGATATAGATATCAATCCACGAAGCTGCCTGCCATGCAGGCTTTCATAGTCAAGCTTCTTCAGAGGCGAGGATACGAATCCTCGAGCAGCTTCGCCGTGGCGGCGTCCACGCCGAAGGACTTCTCGATCACGGCGCTCGTGATGTTCGGCTCGAAGATCTGCACAGCCATCAACAAGCACACGGGGCGATCGGCCGTCAATGGCAACGCAAATAACACTTCGATCAGGCGGTACGTACATGATTAGAAATATTTGAACCTAAACACCAGTGAAGACTCCAGGCAATCGGAATCACACCTTTAGAACTATATATGCTAGCACACCTGGGTGGAATGCCACTCAATTAAGGAAGGAAGCGGTATCCATCTATCCTAACGAGGGTGAGATGCACACCTGGTTCACTGCGAACAGGAGTCCTGGTTTCTGCGAGGTGAGCGAGTTGAAGGTGATGGAGGTCTCGTTGGCCACGTTGAGCTGGAAGTGCAACAGGCCTTTCGGGAAAAGGATCAAGTCGCCCGGCAGCAGCGTAGCGGCGAACAGCTGGTCGTCGTCGCTCACGAAGCCCGTGTACACGCTGCCCTTGAGCACGAACAAAGTTTCGGCGGCGCGCGGGTGCGTGTGCAGCGGCACCACGCCGCCCACGGCGAAGTCCAGTCGGGCGTGAGTGATGCCCTGCGTGTTGATGCCTGGGTACTCCACCGGCGTGACCAGCACGGCAGTGGCGCCCGTGGGAGCCTTGGTCACGTCGCCGGCTGCAGCAGGTTGGAAGGGACAGTATATTAATTTACCACACATGAATTGCAATCCGGCCAATTCTGAATGAATGCGAACTTCATCAGCAAATTACCGGGAATTGAGACCTCTCAAAGTCTCAATGATGTGCAGGTAGCTGGTGAGATTCTGTAGCTATGTCCGATTATGGAATCATGCACAGACGCTTAGGTAATCTCCATGATGCATGGAGGCCTTAACTTCTACTCTAAAGCCGGATGGATGCAAATGAAGGCACATGATCAGGGATGAAGGTTCGAATTAACCGATGAGCCTTCCGTACGTACCTACAGTTCGGAAACCGGTGTAGACGAAGTCGCTGACGGAGACATTGGAGCGGGGCTTGCAAGCGAAGCCATTTATCAGCGGCGCGTTGGGCGAAAGATCCGCCACGCAGTAGTCTTGCAAGGGATCGGGATCCGCCGCCATCACCACAGCGGCCACCGAGAGCATGGCGCACGCCGTGGCGAGCATCTTCCAGCTGACGCTGGTGGTGAACGTGCAACTTGCGAACTTCACCATGGCTAGTTGCAGTGCCGATGCAATTCGGTCCCGCCTAGTTTGAAGTGAAGCCTGAGGTGAATGAAGACTGAGCTACCTAGCTCGATGATGATCGAGTACTGGAAGAGATTTGGCAGACCTGTAGCGAAAGTCGAAGGTACTTCTGGAATCCCAGTGAGGGTGCCAAGGTCGATCGATGAGTGAGTGATGAGTATTGCAGCTCATTACTCCGGCGATTTATACTTTCGCAATGCTGCAGGACTCAGGTACGCCCTCGGGATCATTCTGCAGTTTCCGGTTACCGTTCCGAATTTTGAAAGCATTCCGCCAGTTGAGCACCATCCCGGCCCTAGTCTGCATTGGAGCTTTTCCAGGTGGCTGCTGGGAATGGCTGGGGAAGTGGCGGATCGTCCTCGCAAGTCCATGAGCTTAGCTTGCGGCACTGAGAAGGCGCTCCGATCGTTCATCACTCGCAGGATATTCGCGACGGCACATGCATTTCTCTCGACTGAAATTAGTATTGCAGCGTTTCGTGTTCCAATGAAATGTGAGGCGTTTGAATTGTTTGAATTGTCTGAACTGTAGACGAAATCCGGCGTGGTAATGGGAACTGAAGACTTGGAGTTAGTCATGATGTTCCTGCCTGCTGTCGTGAGCTAGCTCATTGTGATCGTCCTTGTGGAGTACTTAACGACGCATGTGCACAGGATCCATGCTCTGCATTCAAGTCGTCGGATAGCTTCCCTGCAATTTGTAGAAAGTGAAGGACTCCCCATATTTCGGTGGATATTTTTTTTCTTATTGCAACCAAAATTCACTATTGATAACTATGTTTCCAAGCAAGTTAGTGGTCCCACGTGCACCACAAAGGACAATGCATTTATTCACAGTAACGGATATTTCTTTTAAACGGCGGTATTCCACAAACTTAGCACTTTGAGGTTCAAACCTTGCGGTCTGAAATCTACACCAGTCCTAGAAAATAAATGGGAAAATGGCGTATGAATAACGCCATTTAAACGAAATATCTGTTCAGTGCCCTTTTCTCAACCGGGATTCAGTATGAGCTGGCTGTGTACTGTCACATTGGACAATGGAATTGAATACTCTTTTCTGATGTTTTGCCACACACCAAGCATCCATGCAAAGAGGGGCTTTTACTTTTTCTTCTTTCGTTTAATTTATTGAAACGAATGAATCGGAATTTCATTGCAGAAGAGAGAGATACAAGACCACCAGCCACAAGTGACGTGATGGGAAGAGAGACACGATTACCAGAAGACAATAAAGACAGACGGGACAACGACGAGCACAAATGAAGAGCAACGGCCGAAGCACAGGGAGAGGCTGTGAGGTCTCTCGCCGCCGCTCCGGTTGTGACAATCAAGGAGGTTGGAAGCATGGTGTCGTGGTTTCTGAGCAAAAGCTCTTGCCAGTTGTGAGCGGGAAATTCTTATTTAATTTGCAATGAGTATCTTCACCTCTGTTCCCTATGAAAAAATAGAAATAAATAAACTGGTCAACGAATCAGCAGTCCCGTTAATTAAGGACCCATGTCTACGCAGTTGACCAATTCGTCAAACGTTGTGAGACATGCGGCTTTGACTAAACATGGCGCTCTCGATCCTCACCAGGAAGGAACACCCACGACACCAACGTACAGAACTCTTCTGTTCGCCACTCCAAGCCGGAGAACTTAATATCCAATGCCAATCCACATCCCTTCAACTTTGTCAACAAGAAACCTTAAACAAAACGATACATTAGAGAAATTTTGGACTCTCCGGAGAGCTGCCAGGGTTTGACAAATCAGTCTATTTTTGGAGCCTATTGAAGCTATTTACAAGAGGGATTTTTTTGACAAAATAAAGATTCATCTTGTGTGAATATCGGGAGTTCCAAAAGTATATTTAAGTTTTCTATTCCACAATTTTCAGACGGAGGTGCTTCGGGGGTGCTTTCAAATATCAAAACAACACTTGTCACAACCCTAACATTTGAAACTGACTAAGTGCATAAATAGGGAAAAAGTTCCTCAAACAAATTAAATGTAATGCACTGAGAGTCCCCACCAGCACTTCCTGGCAGCTCTCTGTAGAGTCCAAACTTTCTCTACTGAGTTCAGTAGAGGATGAAAAATAATAATTAAAGCAAAGGAGAGACTCCTAACGTGATTTCCGTTAAATTGGCTGTAATCCAGTGCTTTGACATTTTTCAGAACGTGAGCACTGAAGAATAAACTTGCACCTGTCATAAATTCATACGCGTCCTAGTAGACCATTCTGTACATATGTCACAACCTATGGCAGCGAAATCGTGCAACTTTAACAAAACTAACGATTGCATCAGTGTTCGGGAAACTTTTTGAATTTCACCGGCTAATTTCCTCCAATTCCTATAGTCAACCGGTTATTGAAGTTCCCATCCCGTTTATTTTCTCTATTTTCTATTAGAAATAGAAATTTTCTAAATTTTTTCGCCGGTTTTTTGCCGATGTTTTCGAATTGCAACCGTATATTTTCCCAAATCCACCGGCTAACTTTGAACTAACTGCCTGTTTTTCCCGTTCATTGGATTGCATTGACCATACATGTGAACATTGATTTGCTACTGGTTCTGAAATTAATTAATTGTATTGATATATATTCAGTTTCTTGCAATTCGTAATTATAATATTCCTCCAAATAAATGCTCAAAATAATCAATAGCACATTTCTAGCACATTTCCTGAGACTGTTGTCCACAAAGAACAGATATTTTGTTAAAATGGCGGTATTCAAACGCCATTTTCCCATTTATTTTCTAGGACTGCTGTAGATTTCAGACTGCCCAGTCTAGAATCTTGGAGCTATCTACCTTTCAGACTGCACGGTCTCAACCAAAATGTGCCAAATTTGTGGAATGCCGCCGTTTTAACAAAATCTCCATCAAAGGCTCAAAGTTCACTAGAATGCAGAGCATGGATCCTGTGCACATGCGTCGTTAAGTACTCCACAAGGACGATCACAATGAGCTAGCTCACGACAGCAGGCAGGAACATCATGACTAACTCCAAGTCTTCAGTTCCCATTACCACGCCGGATTTCGTCTACAGTTCAGACAATTC